>JAMQMW010001253.1:8419-19783 GCA_024115155.1 Thelonectria blattea
TGTAGTGCTGTAGCACCGGTAGCGCAGCCCAAGTATAAATCCGCACGTAGGGGACTTTCTCTCCATCAAAACAACCCAAAACAATAAAACAAAAGACTCAATTGAATCAATTGAATCGATACAATGGCCTCTGCGGATCCCTTTGCCCAACGGCTTCCCGCCAAGATCCGCCTCCCTCACCCGTTCCTCACCACGTACCACGTCTCGGCCGCGTCCTCAGCCATCGACGGCCGAGCAACCTATTCCATCCGCCACACCCCTGGAACCAACGACGGCCAAGCCGCTCCCCAGACGCTGCACAATGACCGCCTGAGCTTCAGCAAGCTGACGCCCGTGGCCGCCGACGACGTGCCCGAAGCCGACAACACGCAATGGGCCCTCGCCCGTCGGAGTCCCGTCTGGGCTGCCACCTGGGAGGGGGAGGAGGCTCCGACGGCGGTGCAGATTTGGTTGTTCTTGTATGCTCTGTACGCCTACGATCACGACACCGAGTCCATCCGTCTTCGCCTCGAGGGTCGCGGCGCAGAAGACCTGGCTAGAGCTCTGGTCCTCTCCGGGGTGGCCCTCGAGCACCCACGCGCAGTCGACGACTCTTCGCCCTTCGATTGCAGAGCCGACGAGGTGCTCATCCCTCGCAGCCTCTTCTGGCAAGGATGCGGCTCGCCTCTGGGCACCCAACCCATCTGGCTGCCCACCTGGTCCTCGGCCGGAGTGGTCCCCCACGTCGAGTACACGCACACATCCACGGGCGGCTCGCACCTCCTGCGCCACCCCCGGCGAGCCCCCAAGCCGAACCCCGGGTCCCTCATCTACAGCCGGTACGTGCCCCATCTGGACGAGCACTTCTCGCTGCAGGCCGTCGACTGGGAGGACGCGACGCACCTGGAGCTCTTCCACGCGTGGCAAAACGACCCGCGCGTGGCCGCCGCCTGGATGGAGAGCGGCGACCTGGAGCACCACAGGGGATACCTGCGCGCTCAGCACGAGGACCCCCACACGATTTCGGTGTTTGGGTGTTTTGATGGTGTCCCGTTTGCGTACTTTGAGCTGTACTGGGCAAAGGAGGACAAGATGGGGCAGCACTACGCGTCCGACGACTTTGACCGCGGGCGGCACGCGCTGGTGGGCAACGACAACTACAGAGGGCGTCATCGGGTTGCGGCCTGGTGGCCCAGCATCATGCACTACGAGTTCGTCGACGACTGCCGCACGCAAAACGTCGTGGGCGAGCCGCGCCTGACAAACGAGAAGATCCTCATGTACGAGTACCAGTTCGGGCACCACCAGGACAAGTGGCTGGACCTGCCGCACAAGCGGGCCAACCTGGTCGTGTGCTCGCGGGAGCGCTTCTTCCAGGTGTGTCCGTTTAACAAGCAACTGCCGCGCATTGCGGGCACGAGTTTTGGGTTTGAGCCGAAGTTGTAGACGAGGAGTTGCATGGATACATGGTGGTTATAGAATGGATTTGTCTTTGGTGTGATTCGCCTGATCATAAAGCACCTCGCCCTTCTGAGTAATTACACGTGGACCATGTACGAATAACTCCCCCCCCCTGCTCATCGTCTGTTCTCGGAAGTGTGGGTGAGAAGAGAAAAGATGTGGAGGAAGCGACCGAGTTTCAACTTTCAAGCTTCATCCCACGTTCTGTTGGTTGCCTGCATTAATTATTGCATCCGATCTGCTGGAAGACCATCAGCCAACCATCATCTTGGCAAAAACCTCGAGAAATCATCAGTCGTCAGTCGTCGTCCCTCTCTGCCGGGCATCAAGCGGCTTGATTATTGATTCCAGGCTAGCCTAGAGTCGAAAAATTTTCACGCCATATGAGAGAGCCCGCAAAAGGCCAAGACGCCACCAACGAAGAAAAGAGAGACATGCAGACGAAGAGAGAGAGGGCCAAGATTATTTCAGGGTCTTCCCGAAACTGACCACTGGTGGGGTTACGTAAAGGAGGGCTTGGGAGGGAGCTGAGCAACCAACAGAGACTCAGAGACGGGGAGGGAGAGAAAAGGAACCAACAGAGAGACTCGGAGACAGGGAGAGAAAGAGAAAGGATCAAGCCCCTCTGAACAAGCTCGTCTGTAGACATGGTCTCCGGCATCGCTTCGTCCAGGGCCCCCCGGCATCATCAGGCCTTTTTTGAACCCCCACCCCTCGACTCTTCTGGGCCTCTTGGCCTTTTTCCCTCCTCCAGGCCCATCTTGGTCTTTCTTGGCCGCTGCGTTTTTCTCCAGAACACACCGTCTTAGGCCCTCTCTTGGCTTTAACTGCTCCGGCGGGCATTCGCACCGGTAGCAGAGAAAATGCCCTCCGTAACAACCCCCTCCCCCCCCCCCAATTGGTCCATGTGCATGCCACCAAGACTCGACGGTTGCGTGATCTAATCTTATCAGATGCTCCCTTTTTTTTCTTGCCCACGCTGGAACCTACCCAAGACTACGGTGCTCCATCTGAGAGAGTCTCCATCTGAGTGTCTCCATCCGAAGTCCCATTCGCCTAGTTAGTCTGTCTGTCCAGAGTCTTGCTCATTGGGAACCGCTCGTGCAGGCCGATGGCAGTCTCCAAAAGGTTGAACAGGGGGGGTGTAGTATGTACTCCCCCGGCCGACCGTTCTTCTTATATTTGAATCTAGCCGCTCCCGCCTTGTTTGTCTTTGGTCGATCTCTCTTCGTCAGTCCTCTCCCTCTCGTCCAACTCTCCCCCGCCAAGTCCCTTGCTCGAGACCAGCAACAGCAAACCAAAACACCATGGCGCGGTTCAGATTCCGTCGCGCCCACGAGGCTACGGCCCAAGAAGTTGTTGCCGCCGACACGCTCGTCAACGACGAGAAGCACGATCCTACTTCAGACGCCGCCGCCGTCACAAACGAGAGCGGCAGCGAGCCAGATGTCGTCACCGAGGATGCCCAGCGCGGTGTGCAGAAGGTCGAGGCCGTGGCCTTGACTTGGTCCAAGAAGTCGCTGATTCTCATCTTTGCCCTGTATGTTTCCGCGCGACATGTTCCCATCTGATTGCCTCTCCTCGTCGCGGGAGGCAGAAGAGCAAGTTCACCACTAACATCATGTCTCCCCCCGCGAATAGCATGTTCCTCCTCTACTTTGTCAACGCCATGCAGTCCACCATCCTCAGCAACCTGGCCCCCTTTGTCACCAGCGAGTGGGAGTCTCACTCCCTCCTGAGCGTCATCTACATCGTCTCCAACGCCATGACGGCCGCCATGTACATCCCTCTGGCCAAGATTCTCGATCTCTGGGGCCGCGCCGAGGGTTTCGCGACCATGGCCTTTTTCGCAACCATTGGCTTGGTCATGATGGCCGTCTGCCACAACCTGCCTACTTTCTGCGCTGCTCAGGTAAGAACTGCTCTCCCCGCCAACAGCCAAACCCCAAGTTCAAACGTGCTAACTCAGCTATAAGGTCTTCTACTCGATTGGTTTCGGCGGCATGACCTACTGCATCGACGTCATCACGGCGGATGTCTCCAAGCTCAAGAACCGAGGTCTCGCATACGCCTTCACCTCGTCTCCTTACATGATCACCGCCTTTGCCGGGTCCAAGGCGTCCGAGGACTTTTACGAGAAGATCAGCTGGCGCTGGGGCTTCGGCATCTTCGCCATCCTGCTCCCCGTCGTTTCGGCCCCTCTCTTCTTCCTCCTCAAGGTCAAGCTCAGACAGGCCGAGAAGCAGGGTCTCATCTCGCACGAGCGCAGCGGACGAACCATTCCCCAGAGCATCTGGCACTACACGCAGGAGTTTGACGGTAAATACACCTTCCATACATCTTCCCACGCACAAGAACGATAGACGCTAACCCTCGAAGCCGCCGGTGTCTTCCTCTTCGCTGCCGGCCTCACCATCTTCCTCCTCCCCTTCACCCTCGCCGAATCCGCCCCCAGCGGCTGGTCCACGGGCTACATCATCGCCATGATCGTGCTGGGCTTCCTCCTCCTCGTCGCCTTCGGCTTCTACGAGGCGTACCTTGCCCCCGTGCCGTTCCTCCGCTACGACATGCTCGTCAACCGCACCGTCCTGGGCGCCTGCCTCCTCGACGCCACGTACCAGGTCTCGTACTACTGCTGGGCCCTCTACTTCACCTCGTTCCTGCAGGTCGTCAACAACGTCAGCGTGGCCGAGGCCGGATACATCAACAACACCTTCAACGTGGTGTCGGGCTTCCTCCTGTTCATCGTCGGTTACTCGATCCACCGCACGGGGTACTTCAAGTGGCTGCTGTACTTTGCCGTGCCGCTGTACGTCTTTACGCAGGGCCTGATGATCTACTTCCGTAAGCCCAACCAGTCGGTCGGCTACCTCATCATGTGCGAGGTCTTCATCTCCATCGGCGGCAGCATCTTCATCATCGTGCAGCAAATCGCCGTCCTCGCTGCTGTTGACCACCAGCACGTGGCCGCAGCCCTGGCCCTCCTATATGTCGTCGGCACTACGGGCGGTTCCATCGGATACACCATTTCCGGCGCCATCTGGACAAACACGTTCCGCAAGGCCCTCCTCATGTACCTCCCCGAGTCGGACCTGGCCAACGTCGACGTCATTGTCGGCGACCTCGAGACCCAGCTCAGCTACGAGGTCGGGACTCCCACGCGTCTGGCCGTGCAAAAGGCCTACGGGTACGGCCAGACGAGGATGTTGGCTGCCGGAACCGGAATCATGGTTCTGTCGTTTGCCTGGATCTTGCTCATCAAGAACATCAACGTGGCCAAGACCAAGCAAGTCCGCGGTGTCGTCTTTTAAGGCGTTTTACATGTACTCTCCGGGACCGGGAGGGTTGCTTGTGGGCATCGGGTCCGGGATATACACTTTTGAACAGACACTTTTTAGGAGTGAAGACATGTACAGGATATCGCTCCTGGTACCGTGGCGAATTGCTTCGGTACAGTAATCTTATAGTCTATAATTAGCCAATTTGGTATTGATTTCTTCATTAAACTATCGCATGTCCATGTTCAACTGTTGCCGTATCTCAGACAACATCTTACAGAAAATGCATCAAGTACCAGATCAATTATCTTTTGCCTGTAAGTCTGACATCAACTCTCTTACTGGGAAACTACTCAATACTAGGAACATGAACCTAATGTCTTATACACTCCCCCCCTTCATCTACCCATAGTTCAGTACATATGCTTACCATTACCTAGCTACACAATACGCAATGTCACCAACTCAATCCAATGGCCAACACAAGCCTCCTAAGCACTCGGCTTCCCCTCAGCCGCCATCTTCCTAAACATGGCCTCGAAACTCCGAAACATATCCCTCTTCTCCCCCTCAACCGCAGCCCACTTCTCCCTCACCAACTCAACAACAACCTCATCATTAGGCGGCACCTCCTCACCCGTCAAAATCCCCCACACCTCATCCGCATACGCCCCCAGCGGCACCCCAATATTCGCCTGCCCCGCGGCCTCGAGATCCGGCTGCGTCGAGTGCAACTCCGTCTGCACCGCCGGCGGAACAACCTCCACGACGCGCACGTGCTGCGTGTCCGGGCTTGTCGGCGCCGAGAGCTGCGAGCGCAGCGTCCAGGCGAGCGAGTGGACGGCGGACTTTGTGGCGCAGTAGTTTGCGCAGCGGGAGATGGGGACGAGGCCGAGGCCGGAGGAGACGAGGACGATGGAGGTTGGGGTTGGGGAGGGTGTGGTTTGGCCGAGGGAGATGAGGTGTGGGAGGAAGAGGGATACAGTGTGGAGGGGGGAGAGGTAGTTGGTGTGGACTTCGGCCGTGAGGAGGGGGAGGGAGATGGTTGAGGGGTGGGTGAAGTCGACGGTTCGTTGGAGGCCGGCGTTGAGGACGATGGATGAGAGGGAAGGATATGTTGTGGTGATTCTGCAAACTGTCAACTGCGAGTTCTCATGTTTGGTGTTGTGACCACTTACTTGTCGACCCAGGCCGGAAGAGCATCCAAGTCGGCAATGTCAAAGGGCTCAGCGGCCACCTTGTCGGGTCCGTACTTGGCCACCAGTTCATCCAGCCGTTCACGACGACGACCAACGGCCACGACAAAGATGTCGGCGGCAATCATGCGCTCAGCAAGGGCGAGACCGATGCCCGAAGTGGCACCCGTGATGAGGACAGTCTTGTACGGGAAAGGCATGGCGAAGAAGATGAGGATGAAGAAGTTATAGAAGAAGTATTCGAACTTGTGTGAGAATGTGTGTGTGTGTTTGGGATTGAGAAAGACTGGTTAAACTGGTTCAGTAAAAGTCTTATATGCTCTGCCCATCGCGGACTTCGGAGCAAAGTGAAAGGCGGGGTTTAACCTCAAGCGACGTTTTGGGCAAAGCAACAATGCGAATGGCGCGTAAGAGGCGTCACATTGCTCCGAGATTGTGACGTGAAAAGATGGTATGATAATGGAAAGATAAAAAGGGGGAATGAATTAAGTCACCGCCATTTAGGATAGACCGAGGTTGGTCTGCCATGTTGAGCCGATTCGTCGCTTTGAGGAGGTCCTCGAGTTACCCGAGCCACGCCCATACCCAGCAGTCAATCTGTTCCCAATTCTTCTTGCGTATTACTATAGTAGGTAACAATAGTTTCTCATCACATGTTGTCCCTTGACCCTTGTTCCCATAAACATCCTCATAAAAACCCCATCATCTCCACGCCTACATCATAAACCGCAACACCATCTCCGCAGCCACACCCGCATCATCATTCGCATCAATCAACTCCATAGCCCTCCGATAGAAACCAGCCTCCCACTCGGCCCCAAACACCTTGAGCGTCTCCGTATTGACGAAACGGTCAAACTCAAAGTGTCCCTGATACGTGAGCACCCTCCCGGGCTGGAAGACGCCCTGGAAGGAACACTTCTCCGTCTCCCCCAGCGACACCCACGGCGCCGGCAGTCCATCCGGAGGCATCGCGACGTGGTCCGCGTGGACGAACTGCAGCCGCAGCGTTTCCGGCTTCACGCTGGTGCCCTTCCCGGGCAAGGGAAACGCCTTCCGGAAATCCTCAGCGAGGTCAATCTCGTGAACGCCGAGTTCCCATCCGGCGGGGTTCTTCTCGACTCTGCACCCGAGCAAGCTCTGGCAGACCAGCTGGTGACCGAAGCAACTGCCAAACACCTTTACGTGCGGCATTGTCAGGTACGTCGTCTTCAAGTACTCGTCGAGTTTGCGGATCCACGGCTCGTCCCAGTACGCCGAGGACCGCGACCCGGTGACGACGACGGCGTCAAAGTCGGCCGTGGACTCTGGGTATTCGCCCTGAAGCACGTCAAAGTCGGTCGACTCGACCTTGAGGCTGGGGGCAATTCGACGGGCGGCTTCGGTTAAGAGGTTGTGGAAGATGGCTCCGTATGTGCTCGCCCGGGCGGCCACGTTGGGGACGGGCACGTCGGCGTTGAGCATGGCTATGCGGAGGGTGTGAGAGAGGGAGCCCATTGTGAGTGCAACTGGGTGAACTGTGTATAAGCAACCATGTGTGAAGCAGCTGAGATGCGCGAGGTTGGGGAGCGAGCACGCGCCTTCAAAAGGCGTTGCATATTCTCAACTTCTCCGAATAGTCGGAAAGTCCCCGTACACTGGCTTGGGATCCGGCTATAATTGCTTAGATGGGTAAAGAATGCGACCCACCGATGAGGCTACACATGGCTATCGCCGGTGTCTCTTCGATGGCCTGCGAGGTGTTGCATGCGGCATCCGGCAGTTGGTTTATAGATCGGATTAGGGGAGCTTGAATGGTGCAGGGTCTCTCGCAATATAGATCGGGTCGCTGGACTAGCCACATAGAGCCGTCTTGTTCCGAAGCCTCGACTGCTCGAGGTGGACAAGCAACACCGTGGGGATAGCTTCAACTTACTCGGAAATCGGGAAAGAAGAATCATGTTCGGGATGACGCCTAGAGATGGCCTAATGCGGGCTTCCAGATGACCTCCTCATTACTCCAGATACCAACCCCGCAGATGGTGTGCTTGGGTGGCATCCTTCCTACCAACGAGCCACGTTCTTTGTCTTATCAACAAAGGTGCATTATCTCAACATCATCATCCCTAAACAGTCGCATTTGCCAAAGTCGCCGCCATCCACACAATGGTCCCAAACTGATCCAAGCTACCGCACCAGCTCAACACATCAGCCACGACATCCTCGTTCCCGTCCTTGGCCGCCGAACCCGAGCCGGCGGATGCGTAGCAAGACTGCACGTCTTCCAGCATCAAGGGCCGGTCCAGCCTTCGACTGGACATTAGCTGCTGGTGGTTCCGGGCCCATTCAAACGTCGACGTCGTTTCCCATAGACCGGTTCCGCAGGGCAGCGGCGAGCCTGCGAAGCCTCCGCATTCGAGTCGGTCTCGCTTTCCGAGGAGGACTTCGAGGAGGGTTTCGATTATGTATAGGAGGCAGACTGTTCTATAATTCATCGTGAGAATGTACTGCGCAATGGAACCAAGACTTGCTTACCTCCTCGTGCTCTCTATACTCATCCACTGATATCGCATGTCCCTACCGTTTGGCGTCTTGTAATCCTCTCTATATTGACCAGAGACGTCGTGCAGCCTTTCCCCGATGGCCTAAGATGCGAATTAACACAAAAGTGTCTATACAGCCTCGCGTTACATACTCCAAGGGTGTCAACCATCGACTTGACTTCGTTTCTCTCCATTGAGTCGGGATCTAGCGTCTGAAGGATTATGTAGATGCAAGTCGCTTGCAGGGCTTCCAGAATCTCTTCATAGCCCAAATTTTCATGCTAGCGCAGGGTCAGTATCGATGCGGTTTGACATCCAATTGCTTCCATATACCTCTTGAAGAAGCCTGTTTTGCTCCGCGTAAATGGTTTTCCACACGAAAGAGCTGCTTTCAGGGGTCTTCGAGTAGAAGAGCTGCACGAGTGACGCACAAATGCTCAAAGTCTTTGGCAAGCACTGATGCATCCGCTTCGACGAGCACGTTTGGTCGAGGCCTTCTTCTAAAGAGCATCGGCTGTGAATAAAGGGCGGGAGCGTGAGGCCGCTTATCATCATCTTGGGGTAAGACTCGATCTGGCCCAGCATGATCTTGGTGGCGAAGAAGGCTTGCGCGGTGAGAGGACGGCGTTTTGCGAGGGGCTTTGAGACGGCGGACTCGCATCCGACGGGCGGCGTGAGACATGACTGCGTCATGGCGAAAGTGCCGTCTGAATAAAGGCTCGGTGTCAAGAGGAAGCAGCTGCCGAGGTCAAGGAACGGGTTACCAGACTCGAGAGATGGATTCGGGGCCAGAATGCCCGAGTTGCTCCCCTCGGCTCCTGGCATCACCTCGAAGGACTCAAGAGACTCATGCGCGGGCCTGTCTGCATCCGGCGTGAGGAAAGGCATTGCTCCCGTGAGAGTCGACTCAGCTTCATTCCCAGCTCCAGAAGCAGCCCACGGGTAAGGCGAAGCCCGCGAGGAATACCCATCGTAGTCGCACTCGAGGCTTCTTGACGCACACCGGGCACACCGCGGAAGACCCAGGCTACATCGAGCCTTGGATTCCCGGCACCGAGAGCACGCCTTTTTCCTGCTGATGGGCATCGCACCAGGTCGACTTTGTTTGTGACTCTAGGTTATGTTCCGGAGTTAAGGTTGTCGTTGGCAAAGTAGCGGTCGGTTTACGACCAGCCGGAGCGATTGGTAAGCATCGGCCGTGACTCCGGGGTTCAGGCGGGTCCGGCGCCGGAGTTCGAGTGGGTCGGTCCGGATATCGTGGCTGGCGACGAGTGTCCGTACCCAAGTTGCGACTACTCCAGTCGTAAGTAAGTAAGTTAGCAGGAGGCACCACGGACCTGATGTACTAGTTGTCAAAGGCAAATAACAATGGGACATTGGGGTTCCAAAAGGAGAGTGGCTCCTATTGTTAACTCCGTGTTGTTCCGGTCTACCGCCAACTATAAAGATCAAACGTTGATGACAATGACATCCAAGAATCACTCCCAGTCTCCTTCTAACCATTCTCATATCCCATCCCTTCAACCAGCACTCTCGCCATGGCTCCTATCCGAGTAGCCCTCGTCGGCCTTGCCGCCGACGACTCTAGAGTAACATCCATCGGCAACTGGGGCGTCCTCGCCCACATGAAACCGCTTCTCGCCTCGCCTCACTACGAGTTAGTCGCCGTCTGCAACTCGTCCATCTCGTCTGCACAGCGATCCATCGACTTCCACAAGCTCCCGTCCACCGTCAAAGCCTACGGCAGCGTCGAGAACCTGGCAGACGACCCGGATGTCGACCTCGTCACCATCTCCGTCAACGTCGGGAAACACTACCAGCTGGCGAAGCCCGTCCTACTCCAGAAGAAGGACATCCTCGTGGAGTGGCCTCTCGGCGCGAGCATCGAGGAGTCCAGGGAGTTGGCTCAGTTGGCGAGGGAGCAGGGCGTTCGAGCGGTGCTGGGACTGCAGCTCCGGTCTGACCCCCTCGTTGCAAAGGTCAAGGAGCTCCTTCAGAACGGCGATATCGGCTCCGTCACCAGCTCCGTGGCCCTAGGGTGCACGAGTGCGTTTCCGTCCGAGGCATGGTTTGACGAGGCCACCTACTACTTAGACATGAAGTCTGGAGGAAACGCATTCTACATCTTCTTTGGACACTGTAAGCCGATCCCCAAACAACACAACCCAATGCTAACTTTCTAAGTTCTCGATACTTTCACCACAGTCCTCGGAGGCTTCAAAACCCTCCAGTCGACCCTCAAGACCCTACAGCCCACGGTATCTCTCATCAACATGAAAACAGGCCAACAAGTCAAACCCGTCCACCCGAGGACCGCCCCGGACCACATCCTCGTCCAAGGCGAGCTATCCAGCGGCACCGTTGCCAGCCTCAGCTTTCGAAACGCCAAGGAGCCCGTCGACGGTTTGGGCTTGCGCTGGCTCATCACCGGGACCAAGGGAGAGATCGAAGTCACCATTCCCGAGGACCACTTGCAGCTGGGACATGCCGGGCGGTCCATTCGCTTGCGTAGCGGGAGGGGTGATAAAGTCCAGGTGGTGGAGTTTGAGGAGGAGGAACCTGCGCATATTGGCAGGGTGCCTCATCCGGGGACGAACACGGCGAGGCTGTATGAGGCGTTTGCAACTGACAGTGGTCGACTCGCGGACTTTGAGGAGGGTCTCAAGACTCATGAGCTTCTTGACAAGATTGCAAGGGACGCTGGGTTTATCTAGGAGAGAATCTTAGAACCTCTTCTGACCGGGTGACGCTTTCTTTTGATTCCAGAGTAACTGCGGAACATAAGAAGCAAATATCAAATTCAATTCACAAACAAATAGCTACATATTAGGTTGAATAGTATGCTTCATTTTCATAAACAATCGTCTTGAATTCTCTGTTAAAGAATGCCACGCATTGAATGCTCAGCGTACATACTACTCAAGCTCC
>JAMQMW010001254.1:0-12645 GCA_024115155.1 Thelonectria blattea
CGAGTCTCATGCGTAGCGACTTCCTGCTTATGGCTTAGAAGGAAATGATATAGATGAGATTTATATATTTCTTTGTTCTTTCTTCGTAAGGTTGGGGTCACCGGCAGGAAGTTAATTATCCCACCGACTGCATTGTGACACCCGGAAGGATCAAGGTGTTTTGTAGACATGGAACCCTTCGAAATAAGGAATTCCCAGTAGATTTGGCGAGTGAAGAAGTAAAAGTTCAAAATTACATAAAGTAGGTAAAGGTCTTTAAGATGAATTCCCTTTCCATGCGAGGGAATTAATGCAGGTAGTGTTCCAGGAGACCAGGACTGAGAGTGTCTTCTCCTGCCTAACCTATAGCCACCCACGCATGCGCGAGGAAGTGAGTGAGTTAACCACGACGTGACTGACAGGTAAAATTTTAAGCATTCAACTTTAAAATCAATAGTAACAAGTGCTAGACAACGAATAGTCATACTAGTCGTGTCAATACGAGGCAATCTTTGTCCGCCTAGACTCATCGAGAAATCCTCGATTCGCTGCGTGGTCGCCCACAGCCTTATACTAAAGTCAAGCGCGTCCATCCTCGTTCCCAGTGCTCTTCCTTCCGACGATCCGAACAATCGAACTACACATTCACGCCAGTCAACGAAGCTCTCGCGAAGACGACAAAAACTAATTCTCCCTTTCGGCACGCCACCGGTGACATTTTGCCCGACTACCTAGCCTCAGAACTGCTTCGGCTCCGAGGACTAACGGCGGCCAGCCGGAGATTCAGTGGAGCGGTCGTCTTCGGAATCGGGTTCAGCGACCGGAAAGAGGTAAGCGGCGGCGTGTCGTTTGGGGGGGTTGAGTGGCTCGTCGAATAGGACTGGTTTTTTTCCGCGGGATGAAAATGACGACGGTGGCTGGGTGAAATCGATGGCTTGAGAATACCCCTGAATTCGAGAAGGAAGCTTGATAGGAAGCATCTTTTCTTCCTTCTCGTGCTACGGATCTCGATATGTCTGTCAGGGGCATGCTATTGAAAAGTCATCATCTGAGAACTCAAGGGAATCATATAAATCATATTCGCTCAGTCATCAATCTCATTTTGTGATTTGTCCCCCCAGGACTCAGGGGCACTACCAACTTCATCATCCCATGACTCGGTGCCTTATCGATTGATAATTTGAACCACGGCACCATCCGCAGTGACAGATAGCCACACTATGTACTGTCCGAGAAGGCCGATGTCTCGGGAGATTTCATCCCAAAGAAAAAAAAAACGTGTTCACCGGGACCGGCGTCGCAGTCTAGATCGCCCCGCCTCCCTCATCAGGTAGCATCGCCGCTGGCGCAGGTGCACAACCCATCCAGCACGCGTAATCTTGCGGGGGGGATAAAGCCGTTGTGAGTCTGGCGTCTGTTATGAAAAAGCTTGATTATCGATCTGCCAGACCTCGGGCAATGGGATTGGTGGAATAAGTATCCCCGTCGCTTGCCTGATCTCGAACCAGACTATTGGTATCAAGGGTTACATAGTAGCGACCACCACTCAGCTGAAGCCCGTGATGCTTCCTCTTGTTGGAAAGGCCTCTGGCACTTACAGCGGGGACTGCCGAGAACCATGGCCATGTTCCTCCTCGGCTAGGCTCGTTGGGGGCGACCCGGCGAGGTGGTACAGCATTGGTCGAGGGAGTTCCCATAGTCGCCTCACCCAGGTCTCACGGGGGCCACGCATTCTGACCGGACACACGAAGACCTCCTTTTGACTGGGCCCGGAACGGCTGGAACCGCATTATCGAAACGGACACGTCAAGCCACCAGATCGTTCGCGGTCCCTGTAGAGCCAGGCGTCGCCCGGGAGGAGAAACCAAATGGAGAATTGTGCGTTGCCTCAGCAGCCTCTGAGCCCTCTCGTGATGGGTGGGATGGGATTTCGTCCGGACTCAAGAAACGGTCACATCCCCAGGGGCCGCCCCAGAAATCGTTTCACGCCTTGTTCCCTCTTCTCCCCCCTCGAAAATTCCCAAGCACTGATCGACGCCAGGGGGACTAGCATACAGCTCTTATCCACCCGCCGTGCTGCCCTTCGATTCTGAACTTCTCCTCCTCGTCACGGCGAGGCAGTCGAGAGAAGTCGGGACGAAATCATGATGGCCAAGCTATCGCCGTGGCTGCTCCTGAGCCTCGGTGCTCTGAGCGCCGTTCAAGCCCAAGGTTCGCAAGACTCTCTCTCTCCTAGCCCCAAGCCCCGTGCCTGTTCTGCCAAGAAGCCGCCTGGTTATTCCTTTACTTCCGTGGACACTTCTACGACTACGACAGAGTCCCTCACTCAGACACCGGAACTGGCCTCCTCCAGCAGCTCGATCTTTACTCCCGGGGACGTTACGACTCCCGATTACACTCCTTCCGCGCCGGCTTTTACTTGGACACCTTCGTTTACTCCGTCGATCGACTCCGAATCTTCCGGGACTCCTCTGGATACTCCTTCAACACCGTCTGCTTCCTCAGAGTCGTATACTCCATTGGCGACACCTTCACCTTCCTACACTCCTTCAACACCATTAATTACTCCCCTCGGTCCGTCGACGCCGTCTAGTGTGGCGTCAACACCGATATACACTCCTTCAACCCCAGTTGATACTCCTTTGCCCGCAAATACACCCGTGACACCGATCAACTCACCACTAGGCTCGACGCCATCTAGTTCGATCGCATCTGGCACTCCTTCCACTCCGATTGATACACCCTCAACTCCCAGTTCGACTGTGACTCCCTCTGGCACTCTGACGGGAGTTTCCGAGACCCCATCAACCCCGTCTGATACGCCTGGGAGCCAGTCAACTTCTTCAACTCCAAGTGGTAGTATCTACACCCCGTCGAACGCACTCAGCACGCCGTCAACTCCATCCGAGTCTTCGACCCCTCTTGCTACTCCATCTGCACTTTCTACCCCTTCAACCACTTCAGCCTCAGGTGGGATTTCATTCACACCGTCGGAAACGCCTAGCACTCCTTCAAATACACCTGGGACTCCTTCCGTTTCTTCCACTCCGTCCACTCCTTCATCTTCCCTTTGGACCCCCGCAGCTGCCTTCACTCCTTCCTCGACGCCAGCTAGTGTTGTGTTTACGCCATCTGGTACACCACCAGATGCGCCTGGAACTCCTGGGACACCTGGTACACCTGGCCCTGGAACACCTGGCGGACCCGAGACCCCTTCAACCCCTGTCATTGCCCAAACGCCATCGAGTCCCTCGACTCCGGAAGTGACGCCAATCAATACCCCTTTCACACCATCCAGGACTCCATCCGCGGTTGATACTCCAGTGACCCCTTCTGAGACCCCCTCAACTCCCAGTAAAACTCCGGATCCTGTCGAGGAAACCCCCAGAGATGCCTCCGTCAGCGTGCCGACTTCGGGAACCACGGATACGACAACTGAGACTACTAGCTCAACGACAACATCTTCGACCTCGGCCAGTTCGGAAACGACGACAACGACAACAACTACTTGGGAGTCGACAACAAGCTCAATAACGACGTCGACAACTACGACGACGACGACAGCTTCGACAACCAAGGTGGCTTCTTCTACTCACAACTGCCACACAACCACCACCACAACTTCCACCACTTCCACAAACAAGAATACTGACAATGGCCCCAAACTAGTCGTCACCGTCGCGACGGACGGAAGCAAAGACTTCACCGTCATCGGCTCGGCCATTTCCTACGCCCAAGCAAACTCGATCCCCACGGTCAGCGTCCTCGCGGGAACATACACCGAAGCCATCTCCATCGCCGCAACGGCCACCGTCACCGTCATCGGACAGCAGCAGACTTCGACGCCCGAGAAGCGAGATACGGATTCGTCGTGGAGCTCCAACCAGGTCGTCGTCACCAACAGCCTTGCTCGACCCCTGACCATCCCTGCCAACGCAAAGGGTATTGTTTGGAGACATCTCAACTTTGTCAACTCGCTCAAGGATTCGTCCACGGGTGTCGTATCTCTTCAGGGTGTCAAGAACGCCTTTTACGGGTGTAGTTTCGTGACTGCCGGATCCTACGCCTTCCTCGGCAGCTTGGCTTCCGGCATCGTTGCCGACTCGTACGTCGAAGCCACCGACAAGGCCTTTTCCAACTATGCCTCGCTCTACGTCTTTGGTTCGACCATTACCGTCACCAGCAGTAGCGCAAACATTGTCTACACCAAGGGATACACGCCTACCGGAGGCACCCTCTGGAACTCGACGACGGTTCTCGATGGCTGCACCGTTATTCAAAAGGACGGCTCGACGACCAAGAACGTCTACCTCGCTGCCGCCAACGCTGCTGGTTCCGTGGCCCTCTTCCGGAGTACTTACTTGCCGTCCATGATCGCGGCGAGCGGCGTGCACATTGATACGTTGACTCAGGGGCCGAGCACTCAGTACCTCGAGTACGGCACCAGCGGTCCCGGAAGTTACGCGCAGAATGCCGCGTCTCGTGCAAACGTGACGCAGGTGTGTACTACGGCTGGACTGTCGACGTATGATATCTCCGTGTTTTACGCGAATCAGTATCCGGGAGTTGCCGTTGCCAACACCAACTGGATCGACTCGAGTGTTTTGAGTGCTATTCAGGCGAGCAATGCTGCGAACGTGGCTAGCTGCTCGTCTTCGACGACTTCGTCTACGACGACTACTACGACTACGAGTTCGAGTGTGACCTCTTCGACAACGTCCAGCTCGGTTGCGACTACTGAATCGACCACCACGACTTCATCCATCACGGATAGTTCGACCGCATCTGGCTCAACTACTTCGTCTTCCGTATCAACCACTTCATCCTCGGTAGCAACCACAACTACTGCTACCGGCGTCGCCTCATCATGCTTCCCATCCTCGATGCCCACCACGGCCCTCATCGTCGGTCCCTCAGGCAACGCCTGCGCCCAATACACAGCCATCGTCGATGCCATCGCGGCTCTCCCAACCGGAACCTCAACGCAGTACATCTACATCCTAGCCGGTACCTACAGCGAAGCTCCCGCAATCACGCGAGCTGGCGCCGTCATCATGCGCGGCGAGACGTCCAACAGTGCCTCGTCGTCGGCCAACCAGGTCACCATCACCAACACAAACGGCCGCCTCTCCAGCGCCGGCAGCTCCAAGACCACGGCCACGTTCCAGGCTGACAAGTACGAGACGGCGCTGATGGCTTTTTACAACATCAATTTTGTCAACGCCTACGACGCTGCTACCAACTATGTCGCTCTGGCCGTGTATGCCAAGGGCCAGAAGGTGGCCTTTTACGGCTGCAACATTGTTTCGTCTCAAGGGACGCTGTATCTCGACTATGGTGCCATCTTCTTCAGCGGATGTCGCATCGAGGGTACGACTGACTTTGTCTGGGGCCAGGGCGCTGGTTACATCCACAACTCGGTCATTGTCACAGGTGGAACGACGACTGGACAGACCATTGCTGCCAACAAATACCAAAACACCTACGGAACCTCCAAGTTTGTCTTTGACCTTTGCGCCGTCGTCCCTGCTAGCAACGCCCTCGCCCAGAAGAGCACCTATCTCGGCCGAGACTATTCGACTGCTGCCAATGTTGCCTTTGTCAACTCCTACTTTGACGCTCACATTGCCTCGGCTGGATGGCTGCTCAGCAGTCCCTCGACATTCACTGGAAGCTTCGTCGAGGCCAACAACACTGGCCCTGGGTCTGACACTTCTCCTCGCACGTCGTATGCTTCGATCCTCACTGGTAGCTCTGCCTACACGCCCAAGAACATCCTGGGAGACGACAGCTGGCTCGACACGGCCGCCATGCCGCCTTTTGCTGGCTGGCCCGACTCGGTGTACAGCAGCACCACTACCACCACTTCAGCTACTACGACTTCCGCCACTGCTACTTCCACTGCCTCGACCACCACCACTACCACTGCGGCCGGAAGCACCCTCACCGTCGCTCCCACTCCCACCGGAACTCAATATGGCACCGTTGCTTCTGCCATTGCGGCCCTGCCCAGCGACGGCAAGGACTACACCATCTACATCCTGGCCGGCACCTACACGGAGCAAATCTCCATGACCCGCCGAGGCAAGGTGACGCTCCGCGGAGAGACCTCCTTCGCCAACGACTTCACGGGCAACCAGGTTCTGATCAACTTCAGCTCCGGCGTGTCGACCAGCTCCAGCTCGGACGAGGACACGCCCGTGGTCAACTGGAAGAACACGTACAGCGAGGGCCTGGCCCTGTACAACATCAACTTTACCAACACGTACCCGCAGACGTCCAGCTACGCTGCCTTGGCGGCTGACTTTTACGGCGCGAACATGGCGGCGTATGGTTGTGCGTTTAAGGGCTTCCAGGATACCTTGTTGGTGAACCAGGGCGCGCAGGTGTTTAGTAACTGCTACATTGAGGGCAGCGTCGACTTCATCTGGGGATATAGTAAGGCGTATTTCCATCAGTGTTATGTCGCTTCTAACACGGCTGGGGCGTGTATTACTGCGCAGAACAGGCCTAGTTCGACGTGGGCGGGTGGTTTTGTGTTTGACAAGTCCCTGATTACCTACACGGATACGTACGGCAGCACCTATGGTAATACGTATCTTGGTCGGCCCTGGTCGCAGTATGCTATCGCTGTGTACATGAACTCTTACCTTGATAAGCATATTGCTTCTGCGGGATGGAACATTTGGACTTCGAGCGACACTCGCACTGGAGTGAGTAGAAATCCCCCCTTACGTTTTAACCCCTTGCTGACCTTTCCGCAGAACGTTCTCTTTGGAGAGTTCAACAACACCGGCCCTGGAAACTGGAGCACTTCCCGTGCCTCGTTCGCCACCAGTCTTACCGAGGCTCAGGCTGCGACTTACTCGCTCGCGAGCTTCATCGGAAGCACCAGCTGGCTCGACATGACTGCCTACAACCTCGAACCTAGCTTCAGCCTGACCAAGACGGAGGCGGCTACTACGACTACTACGTCGGGCGCCGAATGGGAACACCCCAGCAGCGGAACTGAGCCTCCCGAGGGAGCTGTCCTTGTTTCGGTGGACGGCAGCGTCGATGGATCGTACTCCAGCCTTACGGATGCTCTCGCCAGCTTGCCTTCGGACTCGACTACGCAGGTCATCTTCATGTATCCCGGTACATACAACGAACAGGTCCCCGCCATCAACCGTGCCGGTCCCGTCATGATCATCGGTTACACCGAGGACGCCCCCGGAAAGACGTACACGACCAACCAGGTCATCATCACGCAAGCCCGCGGCCTTTCCGTTAGCCCTCTCCCGACGGGCCACAGCAACGCCGAGACGGCCACTATCCAGACGGCCAGCACCAAGATTGCCATGTACAACATCGACATGATCAACTCGGACAACCTGGACGGGTCTCAGGCGAGTTACGTCACGCTGGCGGCCAGCATCTACGGCAACAAGATTGGTTTCTACGGATGCTCGTTTATCGGCTGGCAAGATACTCTGCTCACGGGAGCCAGCGCCGGTTACCAGTACTACGAGAGCTCGTACATTGAGGGAGCCATCGACTTCATCTGGGGGTACTCCAAGGCTTACTTCAAGGGGTGCACGCTCGGAGCCAAGCGCAAGTCTTCGGCCATTACGGCCCAGAGCCGTGCGAGTGCTTCGGCGGTTGGTGGATACATCTTTGATCAGTGTCTGTTTACTGCCGCCGATGCCGCGACGGTGGATCTGACGGATGGTGTCTACCTCGGCCGTCCCTACTCCAAGTACGCGCTTGTGGTGGTCAAGAACAGTTATCTCGACGATGTGATCCAGCCTGCAGGTTGGAAGATTTGGTCGACGACTGATCCCCGCACCGACGCCATTACTTTTGCAGAGTATAACAACGACGGACCTGGCAACTGGGGCAACAACACGGCTGCGCGAGAGGGATTTGGGTATGCGACTCTGCTGACGAGCGACTCGTACTCTCTCGAGACGGTCATGGATAGCACCGATTGGATTGACACCACATACTGGAGCTCTATCAAGACGCCTCAGCCAGCTACTGCTACTACTCCTGATACGTCGACCACCTATGATGGCACCACGCCCCCTGACGGGGCCTTTATCGTGTCCAAGGACGCCATCGAGGGCAAGACCACGTACACCACTATCCAAGCCGCTCTGGATGCCCTCCCCGCCTCCAGCAAGACTACTGCTACCGTCTTCATCTACCCTGGAACTTACAACGAGCAGCTCATCGTGAGCAAATCGGGCACGACCATCTTCCTCGGCTACTCGACGGCCACCAAGGACTACACGCAGAACCAGGTTACAATTACGTACAATGCCGGCATCGACACGGGTTCGGCGGCGTCCAACTCGGACTCGGCGACTGTGTATGCGACGGGCAACTACTTCCAGGCCGTCAACATTAACTTTGCCAACACGTTTGGCACGACTGCTGAGTGAGTACCACCTCGAAGAATAGGATGCAGGGCTAATTATATCTAGTTATGCCTCTCTCGGCTTTGGTGTCAAGAGCAGCAAGTACGCCGGTCTCTACGGCTGCCAGGTCTACGGCAACCAAGACGCCCTTTTGATCAACGGCTACCTCTTCGCGTCCAACTCGTACATCGAGGGCAACATCGACATGATCTGGGGCTCTGGCGCCGGATACTTCCTCAACTCGACCATCGCCACCAACCGCGACGGCGTCTCCCTGACGGCCAGCAAGCGAACCGACAGCACCACGGCCTCTGGATTCGTGTTTGATCAGTGCACCGTCCAGTCGGCAAAGGGCGCTACGTATACTTCCGTGTCTCTCGGTCGGCCCTGGAACGAGTTTGCCCGCGTGGCCTACATCCAGAGCAGCTTGGGTTCTTTGATCGAGGCTGCTGGCTGGGAGGCCTGGAGCAAGACTGATCCTCGCACTGGGAGTGTCATCCTTGGCGAGATGGGTAACTCGGGTGCTGGTTCTTCGACTTCGAAGCGAGCTTCGTTCGCGACGCAGCTGGATGCTTCGGGTGCGGCGCAGTTTGAGTTGGCGACGTTCTTCTCGGCTACGGCTTGGATCAACTCGACGCTTGTGTATGCCACGCCTTTTGTTGCGGCGAATGTGCCTGCGAGTACGGCGACGGTTTCGACTACGGCGACTTCGACGACCTCGAGTGCGTCTCTGACTACCACGACGACGACTGTCTATACTACTAGCGTCACCACACTGAAGCAGACGACTACCACCACCGTGCCCGGTCCTGTGGGTATTGCCGCCGTCAAGAGCACCGAGATTGTCGACGTGGCCACCACCATCACACTCGACCCCGTGACCGTCACGACTACGGTCAAGAGCTCGACGACGGTGTACCAGGGCGTCACGGAAGCCGACGAAGTGGTGACGAAGAGCTCGACGCAGCTCATCGACGTTGGAACCACTATCACTCCCGATGCCAAGACGGAGACGACGTGGCAGACGATGCAGGCTTCGACAACTTCCTTTATTACCGTGACGGAGAAGGACTCCACGGTCAAGACGACGGTGACGCAGACGACGTATGTCACCAGCAGCCCCAAGCCCACGACTACTACGTCGGTGGTGAGCACGACTATTCATAGCACTGCTACGTCTACGCCCAAGGTTGTTACGGTTAAGAGCACGACGACTACGACTATTGGCACGGGAGGTACGACTACGACAACGGCCAAGGCGACAACTTCGTATGTTACCGTGTACACGACCACCACCAAGGTGACCAAGAAGACGACGACTCTTACCTGCATCCCCGCCAAGACGGCCAAGAAGCGCGGTCTGGGGGAGATTCCCGCTCCTACTCCCGGTCCCATTCTCGGATCTGTCCTCGCTCACAATCTGGAGATGCGTGGACTCGAGGTTCGCGCGGCGGGCTTGACGACGGTCACGGTGACGATTGCGTCTACGTTTACGACCGTGGTCAAGACTAATACCGTGACGCTCCCCGGCACGACGGTGACGACCGAGGTGCTCGCCACCAAGACGACCGGAAAGGCCAGCACGCTCAAGGCGTCTACCTCGACGGTCACGGTGGTGGCCGGCACGACAAAGTACAGCACCACGACGGTCCCCGGAACGACCTCTACCACGACTGTCACTACGCAAAAGATCACTGGCAAGACTACCACGCTCAAGCCCTCGACCGTGGTGGTCACTTCGCAGACGACGTCGACCAAGACCATCAAGTCTACCGTGACGGGTCCTGGCGAGACCATCACCTCTGCGGCCACGACTACCCGAAGCATCACGTCGGTTCTGGACCAGAGCACCGCGACGGTGACGTCTACAAAGGCGACGACGACGGTGCAGACGACGGTTCTACCCGGGAGCACGGTGACGAGCTGGGCCACGGTGAAGACGACGCTGAAGCCGAGCGTGACGGAGACGGTGAGGTCGACGGTTGTGAAGACGACGACGGTGAAGGTTGCGGAGGCGACGACGAGTTGGGCTACGTCTACGGGTAAGAGTGCCAAGGCTTGTTCGACTGCGTGAGTGGTAGTTGTTGAGAGGTGAATAGGGGACCTAGGGGTGATGGGGAGATGGCGATGTTTCGATTCGATGAGAGTTGGTTTGATACGTAATAATATTTGTTTATGATTCTTGTGTGTTTGTGAGCCCTTCTCTTTCACCATGTTTGACTTGTCGTGTGAGGTGAAAAGTCTTTAGTTTTTGCTCGTCATGAATTCGCCCTTGTGTCATCAAAGGGCGCATGCATGTGGGGGCACATGTAGAAAAGATGTGCGAATAGTCCACCTTAGAAAAGAGAAGATGTAAAAGCGACAAAATCCCATTCATCTCGAGAATCAACATCTCAACTCTCTCCAGACTATTCAAAATGGCTCCTCCAGAATCAATCGACCTCGAAACACCCCAACCAAGGACTCCCGGCAACGGAGACTCGGAATCTCCCCTCGAACCGGGCTCTCACGTGCACGAGTTCTCGTCCCTCAAGAGAGTCGACGGCGGGAAAGACGCATGGCTGTTCCTCGCGGCTTGCTTCGTCGTCGAGGCTTTGACTTGGGGGTTTCCGTTTTCGTTTGGGGTGTTTCAGGATTATTATAGTACTCACGAGCCTTTTGCCGGGTCGACCAAGATTGCCGTCATCGGGACGTGTGCTATGGTACAACTCCCACAACACCCCCCCTTCTTCACTCAACTTAGTCAACTAACATCTATATAGGGCATCATGTACTTAGGCATCCCTTTCGTCATGATCATCCAACGCCTCTACCCCCGGCAAACCCGCTTCGCCCCCATCATCGGCCTCTTCGTCATGTGCATCGCCCTCGCCCTCAGCTCCTTCTCCCAAAACACCACGCACCTCATCGCCACCCAGGGCATCTTCTACGCCGTCGGCGGTTCCATCTCCTACTGCCCGTGCATCATGTACATGGACGAGTGGTTCGTCAAGCGTCGCGGCCTGGCCTACGGCGTCATGTGGTCCGGCACCGGGCTCGCGGGCTTCGTCCTCCCGCTCGTCTTCGAGTCGCTCCTGGGGAAATACGGGTTTAGGACGACCTTGAGAGCTTGGAGTCTGGCGCTGTTCGTGTTGACGCTGCCGTTGGCGTACTTTATCAAGCCGCGGTTGCCCATCGCGGCGACGAGGCATATCAACCCGCTCAAGCTGGGCTTCGCGCTGAGTCGCAGGTTTGTGATGTTCCAGGCGGGGAATGTTTGTCAGGCGCTGGGGTTCTTCCTGCCGACGATTTATCTCCCTTCGTACGCGCGCGCGGCCCTCGGCGCGAGTACGGTCAAGTCTGCGCTGACGGTGCTGCTGGTGAACGTGGCGTCGGTGTTTGGCTGCGTGGCCATGGGGTTCCTCTCGGATCGGGCTCACGTAACGACGTGTTTCTTCATCTCGGCGGGGGGAACCGCCGTGGGGACGTTTTTCCTCTGGGGCTTCTCGACGAACCTGGCGGTGCTGTACGTGTTTTGCATCGTGTACGGCTTCTTTGCGGGTTCCTACACGTCTGCGTGGTCGGGCGTCATGAAGATGGTGACGGCTGGGCCTTCTCCTCAGACGTCGTCGTCGGATCGACCTGGCGGCGGGACCTCGTTCGATCCGGCAATGGTCCTGGGGATGCTCTCGGCGGGCCGCGGCATAGGAAACGTCGTGTCCGGGCCGCTGAGCGAGGCGCTGCTGCACGGGATGCCGTGGAAGGGACAGGCGGCGGCGGGATACGGCACGGGGTACGGGACGCTGATTGTGTTTACTGGGACGACTGCTTTGGCGGGCGGGGCGACCTTCATGTTTAGGAGGGTTGGATGGATGTGAGTAGAAGGGACTCAACGAGAGGAGGGGTTAAGCCTGTGCTGTCTGTAAGCGGGATTCAAGTGTGTATGCAATAAAGTCGTGACAATTCAGTTGAGTGCCCGAAATTAGGCTCATGCTCAGCCATCCCGAAGCCCGTCAGCCGGCATGAAGCTAGTGAATGTATCCGTACAGCAAAACAAGTTACATAGTAAACAACTGCAGGGGCACACAGTTGACAACTCGGGACTCGGTAGGGCTCAGCTAATTTTAGACACACCAGCACGGCGTTATCGATTTCCTCGGGTCAGTCACGTCGCTCCCTCCGCCTCAGTCCATTCGCTACTATGGTATGAGGGCAAAAGTATGTTAGCTCGCCCCACATAACAGCAGGGGTCAAAGGGGTCGCGCTTCGCGCTCCGGAGGTATTC
>JAMQMW010000127.1:0-23186 GCA_024115155.1 Thelonectria blattea
TTTTTTTTTTTCCCTTTTCCTTCTTTTTTTCTTCTTCTTGATCCTCTCTCGTTTTGGACGCTCGTTTTGCCCACTCCGAAACCTTCGTTAATAGTGCATTCGTTTTACGCCGATTGCCCGGGCCCGCGACAAACAAACTTCCTCCCAACCACTCCCGCGTCCCGTGACAGCGTCAACCGTTTCCCGTCGTCTACTTTGCACGTTCCATCCTGCAATCCTCGTCCTACACTGACCGAAACCCTCGAGCGACCGACACCAATTCTCGAGAGCCACCCGTTGGCGTCTTGAAGAACTCCCGTGGCCATGAGCCTCCCACAAATCGGCGGCGGCAGCGGAGGTGCTCACACGCAACCTTCGCTGCCTTCGCTCCCAGCTCATCTCCAATCCGACACACATCTCACCGCTCACCTCGCCAGTCGATTCCACGTCGCTCACCCGACGGCCAGGCTATCTTCCCATGCCCTCATCTCCCTCAACACGTACACGTCGTCCACCAAGGGGCCTGATGGCGGCAAGGAAGGAAGTGCCATGGCTGGTGCCGAGGATCTGGCTGACCGCGCCTGGTTGAGGCTGGGTCACCGATCCGAGAGCCAGGCCTTTGTGTTCTTGTAAGTAGCGACCGTTGGAAGTCAACGGCCTTGACTTCAGAGCATTGACTGACCGTTGTGTTCCACTGTAGGGGTGAATCTGGTTCCGGCAAGTCGACGATTCGAAACCATCTCCTGACGGCCCTCCTCAACAAGTCATCGACTCCTCTCTCTACTAAGCTTTCTCTGGCCGCCTACGTCTTCGACAGCCTGACCACGACCAAGACGGCCACCACATCCACCGCCTCCAAGGCTGGTCTCTTTTACGAGCTGCAGTACGACACATCGGCTACCACCAACCCCATCCTAATCGGTGGTAAGCTGCTCGACCATCGGTTGGAGCGAAGCCGTATCGCCGATGTGCCCACCGGCGAGCGTAACTTCCACATTCTCTACTATCTCCTGTCCGGCACCAGTGAAGCTGAGAAGGCTCACCTGGGTCTCGACGGAGCCGGCGTGAACGGTGCTCAGAAGCGGTGGAAGTTCCTGGGTCACCCCACCCAGCTCAAGGTCGGCATCAACGACGCCGATGGCTTCCAGGTGTTCAAGAATGCCCTGAGGAAGCTCGAGTTCCCCAGGGCGGAGATTGCCGAGATTTGCCAAATCCTCGCCAGTATCCTTCACATTGGCCAGCTGGAATTCGAGACGGCCATGGGCACCAGCGCTACCGGAGACGACAGTGGTGGTTTCTCGCACGAGGGTGGCCAGACCGTCACCGCCGTCAAGAACAAGGATGTGCTCGCCATCATTGCCGCTTTCCTCGGTGTCAGCACCTCTGACCTCCAGACGACGCTGGGATACAAGACCAAGATGATTCACAAGGAGCGTGTGACGGTCATGCTTGACCCCAACGGAGCTCACGCCCACGCCGGCGAGCTTGCCCGCACTCTCTACTCGCTCTTGGTTGCTTGGATCGTCGAGACCATCAACCAGCGAGTCTGCGCCCCCGAGGAGTCCATTGCCAACACAGTTTCCGTTGTCGATTTCCCCGGTTTCGCCCAGCAGACGTCGACTGGTGCCGCCCTTGACCAGCTTCTTAACAACGCTGCCACTGAGGCCATTTACAACGTGACTCTGCAGAACTTCTTCGACCGCAAGGCTGATATGCTCGAGTCTGAGGAGGTGAGCGTCGCTGCTACCAGCTACTTCGATAACTCCGACGCCGTTCGAGGCATCCTCAAGCCCGGCAACGGTCTCCTCAGCATCTTGGACGACCAGACTCGCCGCAACCGCAGCGACATTCAGCTCCTCGAGAGTCTGCGAAAGCGCTTCGAGGGCAAGAACCCTGCCATTGATGTCAGCTCGGCCACGGCCAAGCTTCCCGGCAGCAACTTCTTGACCGAGAACACTGCTGCCAGCTTCACCGTCAAGCACTTTGCCGGTGAGGTCGAGTACCCCGTCAAGGGTCTCATTGAGGAGAACGGCGAGATCATCTCTGGTGATCTCCTCAACATGATCAACGGCACTAAGAGCGAGTTCGTCGCCCGCCTCTTCGGCCAGGAGGCTCTCCAGACGGTTACGCACCCCAACGAGCGAACTGCCGTCATGCAGGCCACGGTCAGCTCCAAGCCCATGCGTGCTCCCAGTGTCATGTCCCGTAAGACGACCAGGACGGCTCGACCCAACACGGCCTACCGTCGCCAACAGCAGGAGGCCCTGGAGGAGATTGAGCAGACAAGCAACGCCGGAGAGTCTCGGAAGAAGGAAGTCAAGCACACCATTGAGCAGGGTGCAGCAGGCCAGTTCCTGTCCTCGTTGGAGAACGTCCAGAAGGCAGTTACCGAGCCTGGCACCAACGCCTACTTCGTCTTCTGCTTGAAGCCCAACGACCGCCGCATCGCCAACCAGTTCGACAGCAAGTGCGTGCGCACGCAGGTGCAGACGTTTGGCATTGCCGAGATCAGCCAGCGTCTCAGGTCGGCCGATTTTAGTTTGTTCCTGCCATTCGGCGAGTTCCTCGGCATGGCGGATGCCGAGACGATCCTCGTCGGTAGCGAGCGAGAGCGTGCCGAGATGGTGATTGAGGAGAAGCAGTGGCCTACCAACGAGGTCCGTGTCGGAGCGACTGGAGTCTTCCTCAGCGAGCGCTGCTGGATGGAGGTGGCCTCCCTGATCGAGGCTGGATCCGTGTCTGGCCGCTTTGGTCTTCCCTTCTCTGATGCCGGCGACGGCCTGACTCCTGCTGAGAGCACCCCCTTCGGTGCCTCCAAGGAGCGCCTGATTTCCGGTGGCAACACGCCGCTCATGTACGGCGAGAAGGGCAAGAGCGGCTACTTCAACGACGACACTCGTTCCGAGGCTGGCGTCTCTGCCTTTGGCGCGGGTGACATGTTCAAGAACCTCGACACGCGAGAGCAGATGGCGGAGCGTGGTAACGAGAAGTCCCTCGAGGAGGTGGAGGAGTACAAGGACAAGCCCAGCCGCAAGCGATGGGTGTTTGTCGTCTATCTCATGACGTGGTTTGTGCCGGACTTCCTCATCCGGTGGATGGGACGCATGTCGCGAAAGGATGTTCGTGTGGCCTGGAGAGAGAAGCTGGCCATCAACATGCTGATCTGGCTCCTGTGTGCCCTGGTCGCCTTCTTCATGGTCGGCTTCCCTCGTCTGCTCTGCCCTACGCAACACGTCTTCAGCGCGGCTGAACTGTCTTCTTACGATGGCGACAAGGGCAGCAGCGGAGCGTACGTTTCGATCCGTGGCTACGTCTTCGATATCGGTTCCTATGCTCCTCGTCACTATCCCAACTTCCTCGACACGGACGATCTCACCGACTATGCCGGCACCGACATCAGCTCCCTCTTCCCTGTGCAGGTTTCGGCTCTGTGCCAGGGCAAGGACGGTGTCATCCGGCCCGAGGTGACTCTCGACTACCGCACGACTAACATTTCTGGTTCGACGTCTGTTGTTGACACTGATTCCTTCATTGCCACATACCACGACTTCCGCTACTACACCAACGACACTCGTCCCGACTGGTACTTTGAGCAGATGACGATGCTCAAGGCCAACTACATGAAGGGCCGCATCGGATACACGCCAAAGTACGTCAAGAAGCTGGCCAAGAAGCAGCAGGCCGTGGCCATCATGAACGGCCGCGTCTACGACATGACTACGTACCTCACTGGTGGTCGCCGCATGAGAGCCAAGACGGGTCAGTCGACTCCCAGCGACAGCGACGCGGCCGACTTTATGGACAGCGATGTCACCCAGCTCTTCCAGAACAGGGCCGGCGAAGACATCACCAAGTACTGGGTGCAGCTCAACATGGACGCCAAGAAGAAGGCTCGCATGGAGACGTGTCTGAACAACCTGTTCTACGTGGGTGACGAGGACACTCGAAACTCGGTGCGCTGCCAGTTCTCCACCTACTTCGTGCTGGCCATCTCGTGTATGCTGGCCTCGATTCTCGCCTTCAAGTTCTTGGCTGCCCTCCAGTTTGGCGGCAAGAACGTGCCCGAGAACCTCGACAAGTTTGTCATGTGCATCATCCCTGCCTATACCGAAGACGAAGACTCGCTGCGTCGTGCCATGGACTCGGTGTCCCGCATGAAGTACGATGACAAGCGCAAGCTGCTCGTGGTTATCTGTGACGGTATGATTATCGGTCAGGGCAACGACAGGCCTACTCCCCGCATCGTGCTCGACATTCTGGGCGTTTCCGAGACGGTCGACCCCGAGCCTCTCAGCTTCGAGGCCCTCGGTGAAGGTCTCAAGCAGCACAACATGGGCAAGGTCTACTCTGGCTTGTACGAAGTGCAGGGCCACATTGTTCCCTTCATGGTTCTCGTCAAGGTCGGCAAGCCTTCTGAGGTGTCTCGTCCCGGTAACCGTGGTAAGCGTGACTCCCAGATGGTCATCATGCGTTTCCTCAACCGCGTTCACTACAACCTGTCCATGAGCCCTCTCGAGCTGGAGATGTACCACCAGATCCGCAACATCATTGGTGTGAACCCGACCTTTTACGAGTACCTTTTGCAGATCGATGCCGATACCGTCGTCGCTCCCGACTCGGCCACGCGCATGGTGTCAGCCTTCTTGGACGATACTCGCCTGATTGCCGTCTGTGGTGAAACGGCTCTGACCAACGCCAAGTCGTCCTTCATCACCATGATTCAGGTGTACGAGTACTGGATTTCCCACAACATGTCCAAGGCCTTCGAGTCCCTGTTCGGTTCCGTCACTTGCTTGCCCGGTTGTTTCTCCATGTACAGAATTCGCGCTGCCGAGACCGGAAAGCCCCTGTTCGTCAGCCGCGAGATTGTCGAGGACTATTCCACGATCCGCGTCGATACCCTCCACATGAAGAACCTGCTGCACCTCGGTGAGGATCGATACCTCACTACGCTGCTCCTCAAGTACCACAACAAGTACAAGACCAAGTACATCCGAACTGCGCATGCCTGGACCATTGCTCCCGACTCGTGGGCCGTTTTCCTGTCCCAACGACGTCGCTGGATCAACTCTACCGTGCACAACCTGATCGAGCTTATCCCCATGGCCCAGCTGTGCGGTTTCTGCTGTTTCTCCATGCGTTTCGTCGTCTTCGTCGACTTGCTCAGTACTATTGTGCAGCCCGTCATTGTGGCCTACATTGTCTACATGATTTACCTCGTCGTCGACAACCCGTCAGTCGTTCCTGTCACTGCCTTCATCTTGCTCGCTGCCATTTACGGTCTGCAGGCCATCATCTTCATCCTGCGCCGCAAGTGGGAAATGGTTGGCTGGATGATTCTCTACATCGTGGCCATTCCCGTCTTCGGTTTCGGCCTTCCCCTGTATTCCTTCTGGCACATGGACGACTTCAACTGGGGTAACACTCGTGTGGTTGCCGGCGAGAAGGGCAAGAAGATTGTCATCTCGGACGAGGGCAAGTTCGATCCCGCGTCGATTCCTCGCAAGAAGTGGGAGGAGTACCAGGCCGAGCTCTGGGAGACGCAGACGGCCCGCGACGACGTCCGCTCCGAGATCTCGGGATACAGCTACGCCACCAAGAACCACGGTCCCTTCTCCGAGTACGGCGGTGCCTACCAGGCCAGCCGTCCCGGTTCGACTGCCGGCTTCGCTCCTCAGGGACACAACATGTCTCGCATGTCTCTGGCCCACTCGGAGATGATGGGCGGCAACCGCATGAGCCAGTTTGGCGGCTCGCAGTTCTTCTCTCCCGAGGACATGGTCGGTCTTCCCAGCGACGACGCCCTCCTCGCCGAGATCCGCGACATTCTCAAGACGGCCGACTTGATGACGGTGACCAAGAAGGGCATCAAGCAGGAGCTCGAGAAGCGCTTCGGCGTTCCCCTGGATGCCAAGAGGGCTTATATTAATTCTGGTATGTATACTCCAACTCCCAAGCATTCCTCCAGTCACTAACCCTTCACAGCCACCGAGGCCCTCCTCTCCGGCCAATTGTAAACGGCGTATGAAATGACCCCCTGAGCGAGAGCAGCACACCAGTTTCTGCTCTCCTAATGCCACACACCTGCCAGGTTGTTTGTTTGTTTGTTTTTGGACACTGCAAAAAAAAGAGAGAGACAAAGGATATCTCGTCTCTTACTCGCGTCGAGAAGGGTTTTTTTCTTTGGGTTTCGGCGCCTCCCTGTCAAAGCCTTTATATACAGACATCATAATACTCACACACCATGAGGGAGCGAGAGGGGATGGGGTGCTTTTTTTGGGATTTCTTTTTTTTTTTCTGATTGCGATATTGGGTGTTTATGTTTGCGCCTTGCTTTCTGATGTTTGCTATCGATCGAGTTTGGATTATTGAGAATAGGTGTTTCTTGTTCATGTGGGTGTGGAGGATTTAGATGGCATGTACATAGTGTGTGTACGAACAAGTTTGAATGGGATTTTATAAGACATGTTTATCTCTCTGATGTGAATTTGTTAAAGTGACTGGTCGTCCAAGGCCATCTTGTACTAACTATTACTCTCGCAATACAACATATAAAGCCTTCATTCGAGGGTACGTACTCGGTACATTCAAGGCTCCATTCAAGGGTATCCGTACATGTTGGGTATATACATGCCACTACTAAGCTCCTCGGTATCTATTCAAGCAGAAACACTTCATCCACGTCACAAATCTACTGCAGCGCTTTAATGATCCTCTTCACGCCCCCCCGACTCCAAGCCGTCACTTTCTCCTGATCGCACGTCTCCCACACCCTCCTCATCAACGCCCTCAAAACATCCGCCTCGTCGACCGCCTCGCACGCGACCCGCTGTCCATCCAACCAACTCAATATCCCAAAGCGCGTGACCAGCGTGGTGCTCCCGCCGTCAATCTCCGTGGCGCGATAGAGCAGCCTCAGCACGCGCGTGCGCAGGTTGAGGCGCAAGTAAGGGTTGCTCGCGAGGACGACGAGTTTCTCGAACCAGCGCTTCTTGTGAAACACGGCCAGATCGGAGGGGTGTCGCAGGGCGTCGAGGAGGTAGGCGAGGAGCCAGGTGAGTTCCGAGTAGTACCTGTCGTCTTCGGAGGGTTCGCCGTGGAGGACGTCGTGGGCCAAGGGGAGTTTGTCGGGGGACCAGAGGGGAGCTCGGGTGAGGAAGGCGTTGACTTTGGGGTAGAGAGGGTGGAGGGGGTTCTTGAGGACGTCGAGGGCGTGAGCGGCGAAGGAGACGAGGGGAGAGGGCACGGGGCCCGAGTCGATGTGGGAGCGGGAGGACTCGGCGAGTTCGGAGAGGAGGAGCCAGACTTGTTCTCGTTCGTCGTACGAGGAGTCCTTGATCTTGGCGGCCATTTTGAGGATGTTGGTGAGGGCTTCCTTGCGGATGTTGGTGTGCGGCGAGGAGAGGAGGCGGATGAGGCCGGCCGTCCAGCCGTCTTCGATGAGGTCCTCGGTGTTCTTGGTGGTCCATTTCGTGAGCGGTGCCGTGTCCTCCTTTTCAGTCGGCACGTGAAGCAGTGCTTTCAACTTGGAAGCGTCGAGCGATGAGCTCTTCTCGCCGTCTTCGTCGGCATCATCATCCACGTCGGCCATGTCCTCGTCGACACCGGCCTTGACAGACTTGTCCGCCTTGAGGCTGCCCAGTTTCACCGTCTTGGGGAACTGGTCGCCTATCCGCTTGTACAGGAGCTTCGTGAGCGGCCTGGCCTGCTTGAGGCTGTACGACGCGCCAAAGTACTGCGAGAAGAACCGGACGAGAGCCGACGCCTCGGATGAACTCGCCGAGCTCACGAAGAAGGAGAGCTGTTCGACCATGGTCACGTTTAGCAGCGCCGAGGCACCGCTGGAAGACTCGATGCCACCCTCCTGGATGTACGTCTCCATCAGGTCGAGGTACTTGATGGGGGAGGAAGCACAGCGGTTGATGCAGTTGTCCAAGAAGGACCATATCTTCTCCATGTCGCCGTCCTTGACCTCGGGCGCCGTGCTCTGGAGTGCCCGGACCAGAGGTGTAAGCAGAGATGCTTTGGTCATGAGTTGATTCTCAACGGCGACTTCGCCAAGAACCTGCTTCAGCTGTTGGAATGGGAGTTCTCGCCTCGTTCCGGATAGGATCCTCAAAAGGGCCGTGTAGGGAGACGAGGCTGCTCCGTCGACGAGCTTGTCAATCTTGGAGAACCACCGCATGCCGGGAGAGTAGCTGGCCATGGAAACCAGGTTCTCCAGCTCCATGGCCAGCAGCGATTCGTCTTCCGGCTTCTCGCTTCCCTTGTTGAGCTTCTTGAGCACCTCGGTGAAGAAAGGAGAGACGTCAAAGTTGGCGGCGAGAGCGACCTGAGGGATCACTTCGTAGTAGAGACGCAACAGACGCGTTGCCATGGTTCGGTGGAGGATATTCTCGGCCGGTATTCCCTTGTACGAGCGGACAATGTCCTTCATGTCGGGGATGCGCTGGCAAAAGGCGTCGACCAGCCTCCGTCTCGCCTCGGTCCAGACGCTGTTCTTGGTCTTGGACGCCGCGTCGAGCATCTTGAGGGCTTGCGTGAGCTTCTCCAACGCCACGATGAGGATCCTGGTGGCGAAGAACGAGGTGAGGTGGGATTTGGTCGACAGGCATCGGGAGACGACCTTTTCGTTGATGGGGAGCGGGATGATGTTGTCGAGGAGGAGAGACGTGGGAGGAGGAGCCTTGGCCGACCTGATGCGGTCTCCAAAGTGCGGAGGAAGAGGAATCCTCATCGTGTTGAAGAGGAATGCCGCGTAGCCGATCCACGTCATGGAGAGCTTCGGCTCAAACGTAAACGACTTGTTGGAGAGGAAGTACTTTGCGATTAGCTCCGGCGCCGCCGTGAACATGGCCACGAGCAGTTCGCTGTGTTTCATGCTCGACCACGGACGAAGCTTCTGGGCGAACTCGGCCAGCACGAAGTTGTAGACGGGCACATCGTCCTTGTACTTGTCGGCCAAGAATGCAGTGCTCCCACCATGTCCGAGGGGTCCGTCGTCTGATTCTTTCGGGTACAGACCCGTCGAGGGATACAAGATGCCGGCGGTAGAAGTGGTGCAGACGTAGATGAGAAACTTGTGCGCCTTGTAGCTCACCGTCGCCGTCTCGTCCTGCTCGTCGCTGTCCATCGTGTATGTGTGGAGAGCCAGCAGACGCATGAGCGTCTTGGTGTTGAAACTCCTAAACTTGACGTCTCTGGGTATCTTGTCGTCCATCAAGACATGCGTCTTCAAAGTCTCGAGGATATCTTTGACCAGATAAGGGGGATCGCTCTTGATCATAAAGGTCAGATGCGACAGCAGTTCCTTTTGCGCCAGGAGCTCTTTTCTGCCATCCGAATGCAAGTACTTGACGAGGCTCAAGAAGAACCGAACCGCATTGGTTCTCACCGTTGCCCTCCTCACCTCTTCTTGGCCGTCTCCCACATACCCGACCTCCAAGTTCCTGCCGAGCGAGGCCAAAGTCGAATTCCGTGCGCGGAAGATGCGCTTTGCGTAGGCGCCTCCGTCAAGACACACAGCCTCGCGAAGCATGCGTAGAGTCGGCGAAATGACGAATCCCTTGCTCTTCTCTAATGACAGATTCCGGGAAAGCGACTTGAGCTGTCGCTCTTGGAGAATTGATTGGCAGATCCCCAGTCCGTGACGTACGAGGTCGAGCGATCCCGAGACGATTTGGAGAACCAGAGCAAGAACGACGGCAACCGACGACATGACGCCTTCGTTGTTGACTTGCACGGCAAACGACCACATCTCCATGATATCGGACAGATAGACGCCATCTTCCGACGTGTCTCTGGGCTTGACGGATTCGAGATATTGTCGGAGAATTTCCAGGTTCGCTCGTCGCTGGCCATCGTCGCTTACGATCTGGTCGAGGAGGTTCTTGAAGGATTGAAGGCCTGAAAGAAGATTGAGTGAGTCACTGCAATGTTTTCATCTTCATCGAGGACGTACCATGTCTCGAGTTGCGCAGGTCCTGGTCGAAGGAAAGAAGCCTGCGCAATTGCGCGCTCGAGGTGACTTCTTCGCTGGTGGGAGCTTCATGGACGACCTTTTGGCGTTTTCGAAAGGCCGCGACGCCATCGGTCCCGCTTGAAGCTCGTTTTGACATGGTGAAGGCGCGGAATCTTGGCCCAACTTGAAGCTTCTGGTCGTTATTTATTTCCATGTACCTTGTAGATTTCTTTGAGATTTTGGAGTACTGCCGTGTCTGACCGCTGTCCCGCCTTCCCGACCGGGACAAGCGGCGTTTCCATGTGGGACAGCGGCAAATCTATTAATCCGGGAACCGAAAAGCTGACAAAGACAGAGACTCTCTCGTTGTGGGCTGTGTGGTGCACCACGAAGGCTTGGGAATTACGGCAGGTGCGCGGCAGCCGCTGACTTCTAAGGTTCTTCGTAATCCCCCCAAAAACATGCGAGTTTTCTTTTTGGGCAGGCACATCAAGAAAATTCTACACCTCACGTGGAGAGTCAAGTGAGACATTTGGCCCTCCATCACAAGAGCTGCGCCTTTGGCGGAAGCAACCAAACACGAACGACGCCCGCCACTGGCGTGACTAGCTCCATCATCCATCCAGCTGCATCACGAAAACCTGCCTGCAGCGCGTCCCAACATGTGAAGGCGGCGGCGGCCTCCATCAGACGGCGGACTCAAAACCTACAACTCCAGTCTCCGACCTTCACGATCCACCCTCCCGGTTCCGGGTTCCTCTTCAACTCGCCGACTCGAGCCATCCCTGCCGTGCCCACACTGCTCTCACAGGACTCCTGTCAGGATAATCCCCAAAACCACGACTATTCTTAGACGGGAGGCAAAGAAGGGCGCGCCACCACGTCCAACTTGGTTGCCCATGTCGAGCTTGGTTGCGAGGTCCTCCACAGAGTCCTCCACAAGAGATTCAGTCAGTCTGTGCTGAACAATCCTCTCAGCGGAAGAGCCCTCTGACTTTGGGAGCGATCGACGGACGGACCGTTCCCGTCATGCATTCGTCGCAAGGGTTCAACAGAAGGGCTCCATCGCCTGGATCTGCCGCAATGTGAGACGTCGACGATAACCCTACAGATTCGTGGTTGCTGCATTCGTCACTCGGCCTGCCGTGATGCGTCCTTGGTCCTTGTACAACACAAAGACGGCTTGTTCAAACGAGGTTGGGAGCCCATGGTGAGTAAGCGGGAACTTTCCTTCATCCAATGACACCGACGCGGGTGGCACTCCAAGCACAACATGAGGGCGCAGCACGACGCAACACTTCGGGTTCCCATCGGGCTGACAAGAGTCGCAACGTTGATGAACAAAAAGGAAAACAATAACAAACAAAAACAATTATCATGGAGATGGCTGTCAGGCTTCGGAGCGGGCGATGGAGATTTTTCTCCTCTGCGTCAAAGGCCAAGGGACCCCGGGACCGAACAATCATGCGCCTTCGCCTTCGCCCAGCATCCCCCACTCTCTCTCTCCCTGTTTCTTTGTGCTGCGTCGATGCCGTTCTGTGCTCGGTACCAGTTCTCGCGCGCATCTGGTGGCGGTACCGAAGGACAAACGGTTTTGCAGAATTGGAACTGTCCCAGGGGTTCCTGAAACCAAACGAGATGGCCGTTTCGAGGGAGACACGGATATATCATATCTCACCTTTGGGCTGCTACCTAAACGGGCAACCGGGGGATTCTGACGTTGGGACAGATATAGAACAGTGCCTCACAGACATCCGGAGACGACGACGATGCACGGGCGGAATATGCCCATGTTTCAAGGGGAATCCCAGGGCGGTCCCAAGGTTTGCTGTCGCGACAAGTTTACATGGGCCAGGGACGAGCAAAACGTGCACCGAGCCGATTTGACCAGAAACAAGTGACGGATAGAGATGATGGAGACCAAGTCCCGGGGGTTGATCTACCAATCAACCGGGGAGAAGAGAGCGGAGCCCAAACCTCGCAGGCCAAAAAAAGAAATGAACCGTCAGCCGGGTGAAAGTCACGTCAGAGCCCTGGGGACAGACAAGGCTACCGACTGGCTGAGGAGGGCTGGGGGTGGGAAATAACCCGACGGGAAGAGGAGGATGATTATGTCGGACATTTGAGATTTGGTTGTTGGAGATGGGAGGCATCCAAACGAGGATCCGCGACTGGTTGGCTGGACCGTGACTGCGATGCAACCGACGACAATCTTCCATGCTCTCAGCCAAGGCGCAAACCTCACAGCTCGCAACAAGGGGGACGATATTTCGTGCGTCTGCTTCTTGGGCGGCCATCTGTTTGCCTTGGCTTGGCTCACTGCATCGGAACGTGAGGGCATGCAGCTACTACTCGGGGACATGGTACGGGCCGACGAACATGCGGCCAGAAAGAGATGATGGTTGAACCAACAACAACGACCTTTGGGGGCAAGAATCGAGGGAAGGAGGAAGACTGCAAGCTCCCGACGTCTGTTTTCCCTCTGGACCAATGCTTGGGCTTCACGAGGATCTGTGTGGCAACTTGCAAGACGGCCTCGACCAACCAGAACGACCAAGGACGGATGCACGACATCGACTCCTTTTTGAAAAAAGTTTGGGTGTTTCTCGAAGGATACCTGATACTACGGCTGCTACCTGCGACAAAGGTTACGCTGGTGGAGGCGCTAAAAGATGGATGCGAGCAGCTTCTAAGCGCCGACTGGTTGGACAAGGATGAGACTATCCCGGTCCGTCACCTGCGCCATCTTTCCACCTCGTCCAGTCGATGATGGAAGCCCAAGTTGCCGCCGGTTCTCGAACAATGAGAAAAGCTGGAGAATGGATGGATGAAGCAAGCTGCATCTTTTGTTTTCCCATGTTATTTCCCTTTGATTTCGCTTGCACCACCCAAATCTGCTGGTTCGCCGCCGCCGCCGCCTCTTGGCTGGCCGCATCTTCCCGGACCATCCATCACCACCATACTTCATTATACGGATACACACACCTTTTTTTTGCCTTCCATTACCAACCTACAGAAGTGATCACCCACACACTCTTTTCTCTCTCGCTCGTTCTCACCTCACCCCCATGCACACACGCATACACACATACACCACACACACCACAACCCGGGAACCACTCACACATCCTTTCCCTTGTGTGTGTCCTGTCTGTCTGTTCGTCTGTTCATTGTTTTCCTTGTTCTCACATAACCCTTGCCTATCCCACCTTTTCCCTTCTCACTTATACTCTAATTCGTCCATCCCACCAAAGAGACTCCCCCTCGCCTTGCATCACCCTACGTCAACTTCGCAGCTTGCAGCTCGTTTTTTTTCGTCTCTTTTTCGGGTTTATTTTATTTTTTCCTTTTATTTACTTTGACGCACGCACGTTCGCTCCATAACTTGTTCCCTCTTTTCCCTTGCCTTGGTCACGTCGGCATGAAAACGCTAGTCGTTGCCTCCGGAATCACCGCAGCATGAAGGTCGCCGAGTCAGAAGGCGCAGAGTCCCCGTGGACTTCATGGCTCCGCTGCTGCATGCCCCTCGCCTCTTCCGATAAGAAGTCGTTTTGTACGTTTTTTCCTTGTTTCTTACCAAGACTGCTTGCTTCCTCTCTTCTCCCACCTTCGACATTCTGTGGTCCCCGATCACACTTGTATAAGCGGCGACCGAAGGCTAATACCCTAAAGACGAGAAACAATCTCAACAAGACGACGACACAATCTACGACCAGCCATCACCTTATCCCCGGCCCGTGGCTGCGCATCAGATGCCTTCACATCACAGGAATAGACTGGAGAAGTCTCCTCGTGCAACTGTCGGCCCTAAAAGACGACGCTTCCTCGACCTATCTTCTGCAAACTCATCACCCCGACCCGTCATCTCAGCCCCTTCTCACTTCCGTCACATCACCACGGCCTCGCCTCAGTTTGACTTCCCCGAACCCGAACCCGAGCCGACCCCTTCACAAACTTCTGATCTTCGACCAGCCCGCCAACTCCCTCGCCGCTCTTTTCGACCCTTGGAACTGAGCATCCACCAGCCCGACAACGGAACATCGCCTCTGCTCCCTCACTTTGGTGTAGTGGACGACCTCTCGGTACCCGCCCCTGTATACGACCCGACTCAGACCCGGAGGAGATCGAGGACCAACCCTATCCCGCCAAAGACCCCGGAAGACCAGTTGGAAAAGGCGCCGCTCAGGGTGTTGGGATCTCCGTTCGAACCTATTCGAGGACTCAAGCGACCCGCCGACTCGACGCCCACGTCCAGCGTAGGCCGGGTAGAGACGGTTTCGGATATACCCACCACCGAGTCACGTACTCTTGAGCACCAGCGAAGCTTCTCCTCCATGTCGTTTCACTTTCCCCGCAAGCAGTTCACTGCTACCACGGACAGCTCCCCGTTCACGGCCCCGGAAGAGGAGATTCCTCCACTGATCCCGCCCAGAGCCCGCGGCAGGGCTCGAGCTCAGACGTCACCGGAAACGTCGTCGGATTCGTCCCCGGATGTCGAGACCATCAAGGCGCGGGTTGCCAGCGCCATGCTCGAGGTAGAGCGACTCCAACAACAGATCGACAGCGCCATTGAGCGACAGAGCCTCTACGTGAACAGCCGGCCGTCAACGCCCCATTCCGTGACCCGCACGATACCTGGTGAGACATTTGTCTTGCCCGGTCCCGATGCCCACTTGCTAATAAACGTCTCAGACCTGGAACCGATGCCTTCTGTTCCGGCTCTGCCCCCGTCCGCTCCTTCCTTTGCGGAGAGACTCAACTCGGAGATCGACCGGCCCCACACGGCGCCGATCCAGTCTCAGGCCCAGGGTCATCGCCGAGCCAAGACGGCCGGCGATGCGCCCGCCAGCCCCCACACGCCTCCGCCTCGGCCCAAGGTCAAGGCGAAGGCAAAGGCGAGGAGGGACGAATTGCCCCTTCAACCTCCTCTGCCTCTTGTTCTTCGACCCCCGTTGAGGAAGAAGAAGTCCTTCTCTCGGGTTTCGAACTGGCTCTTCCCCGGAGCCGAGCACGCCCGCGACGTCAGTTTTGATTCCGTCACCAACCTTCCCCGTCCGGTCACGGGCAAGGACGGATACTACCAGTGCGTCTCGCTGGGCGAGACACGGGGCCGACGGCCGAGCCACGACACAGTGGCCACCGTCAGCACGTGGGAGACCAACGACGACCAGACGTTCCCGTCGACTTGGTCACCGGGCAGCACGGCGGTGACCAAGGCCGAAGAGCCGCTCATTTCTCGGTCGTCGACGTTTGGACGCAACGATAGGATCCCTCGGCGCATGAGCGTTGGGATCGCTGTTTAGGCATACGCCACCTCTTTTCGCATGTTTGTTTATGGCTCGATGATACCCCACTGTACACCAACAGGATACTCATTTTGGTATGTCTGGGAGCTCTCCAGCTAGACTGGATGGGCGAGACATGGTTCAAGTTGGATGCAAATAATCATGAAACGACAAAGGCATGGGTTTGTTTGTTTGTACGGACTAGAATGCGGGTGGGAAAGGATGGGAGATAGATATCCTCTTGGTTGGGGTTTGGGACTCGGTTTTCGGCATTGGTTTGGGATGGTCAAATGATACAAAATTTCTGTGCACGAGGAGGTGGGCAAGTACTAGGAGTTACAGAGGAGCACAGTACGGATACCTCGGACGAATATTATACTGTCTATATTCTGCGGACCAAGTTCATGACGGGAGTGAAGTCATCATGTGGAGTGGCCATCAGTCAGCAAGCCAAGGTCTGACTGAGTGCTTACGCTTGCGTCTTGGCGGAGCTGGAGAGATGCAACTACCGATGCACCGTGGCACAGACAGCACAGACGAAGCGGGACGAGATGGGGATTGGGGATCGAGTCCGCCGTCTCACGATTGAGAAAGGCTCAAGGCGAGAGGCATTACATAATTGAGGCTGGAATGACCGAAGGGTGACTAAGGAGGGCGGGGTTGTATGAAGGTGCATTTGGAATTGAAGTCCTGAGAAGGCAATGTCTATTCGGTGCCTTCCGAGAAGATTGGAAGGAAATATTCCCTACCCCGTGCAGATACAGAACCCTAAACGGAAGGCAGGAGGGACTCGGATGTGGCTTGCCCTTCCCGCTCCTGCATGATGACATAAGAATGAGCGTAAATGCAACGGCAGGAACCACCTAGCAGCCAGCATCCTGACATGTCCATGTCTCTCACAATGTCTTTTCAACGTCCACAACTTTCCTCTTTCGCCAATGACTGATTTCAAACTCATGACTGATTCGACTGCCATCTCGACCAGCAAATGCCGACGGGAGCTACTTCAAGCTCAACACCTTCAACCCCCGGTCCAAGGAAGCGGCCGCTTTAATGGGGCGACCTGCAGGTCACCGCCACATGTAAAAGCCTATTGGCTCGGGGCAGAAGCGGTCATGGTTGATAAACGACGACTAATCGAACTTGGCCGCCGCGAACTTGGACCTGCTCAGTGACAGTCATCCAGACCGACCCTGTCCCATGCAAACGAGACCCTCCCATCGGCGAGCCGGCCGAAGGCGAAACTAGGTAGGCCGGAGAGAAGTTGAGGCTCGCACTGTTGCTACACGCTGGATATGCTCGAGAAAACAAGGTTCACAACGGTCGTTAGCTGCCGTCACCAGCCTTTCGCCTTGGCTAGGTTGTATCGTCTATCCTCATGGTTCCCACTCGGACCTCGACTGCGAACTCGCCACGACTCGAGCCTCCCCGCTCCGCTCCCCGACCGTGGTCGCGAAAACCTTGGTCACCCACTGGGAGGAGGAACCGAGGATGCATAAGCAACTTTGACGAGGGAAATTGGAGGCTTCACGAGACGTCTTGCCGAACCGCAGCGGGGCTCAACTCGTTTGCCATAGTCTTGACGACGAGATGGAAGAGGTATATAAGGACCTCGAACAGCCCTCTTGAGACTGAAGAAATCACTCCAAGGCACTCCGGATCATCAACAACGAGCATCCAACTCCTTCGAGCAGAGCCCAATCAAACTTCCTTGACAATCTTTGATCTCACTCCTCCAAGATGAAGTTCACTTCTTTCCTGGCCACCGGCCTCTTCTCCGTTGCTGCTCTCGCCAGCAAGGGACACTCAGGACTCGAGCGTATGTCCTCAAACGGCCACTTTGAGGGTTTTGTGGCTAACGAATCGTCTAGCTTTCACCTACGAGCGACTGAACAAGTCTGATGCTGTAAGTGGCATTCTCGACTATAGCTCTCGGGAATCGGCAAACTGACACATGGATAGCTTCTCCTCGTTGTTGATATCCAGGAGGGTCTCTACCAGATCTCCCGGGACTTCGACCCTACTCTGTACCGCGACCAGGCTCTGGCCCACGCCGCTCTCGGAAAGGTCTTTGACCTCCCCGTCGTCATGACCACCTCCGCCGACCAGGGTACGCACTATCCGATACTGGAGAGAAATGCATTGATAGTTAACACTGCCTAGGTCCCAACGGTCCCCTCGCTCGCGAGATCCTCGAGATGTACCCCGACTCCCCTCTTGTCCAGCGCCAGGGTGAGGTCAACGCCTGGGACAACGAGCAGTTCCGCAAGACAGTCAAGTCGTACGGCCGCAACCAGATCATCATGGCTGGCATCACCACCGATGTGTGCACCACCTTCCTCGCCCTGTCTCTCCGTGAGGCCGGCTACTCTGTCTGGGCCAACGCCGAGGCCTCTGGCACCAACTCCGTCCTCGTTCGCGAAATCTCCAACGACCGCATGGCCCGCGCCGGTGTCCAGATTGTCAGCCTGTTCTCCATTGTCTGCGACCTCATGCGCGACTGGCGCAACACTCCCGGTGCCAAGGAGCTCATCCCCTGGTTGAACGTCTACTACCCCGTCTGGGGCTGGTTGGCTCGCACCCACGCCGCCGCTGTCAGCAACGGCACCATCCAGCCCGGCGAGGACACCCTCATCTAAGTCGAAGACGCGTCCGCGTCTGGGCATCAAAAGGAGTAAGGCAAAGCTTGGTTGCCAGGCGATTTCGATTCTTTGGCTTTGAGAACCTTCGGCTAGGAACGAAGAGTGGCAAGCATGTCAGCTCATAGTCTTCTTTGAATGGAGAGTATATAGGTAGATGGATAAAAATAAGATGACGGCCTTGTCGTCGGTTTTACATATATTTCATGACATTTGCGCGTGATGATTGGTTCGGTGAGGATCAAGCTTGAACTAGGTTCTGGAGTGAGCTGTGGCCGGAAATGGTAGTCAAAGGTGCAAGTCTATATCCGAAAGTAATAGTGTGTGTCATTTCTTCATACTCGAGGTTCCCGAGGGGCTATCTGGCGAGATGTCTTGGTAATGGTGGCCAGTTATACCTTGATGGACAAATAGAAGAGAACCCGATGTTATAGGCAGGTCCAAACATATATACGTTGTACCAAGTTTGGCACGAATGACTTGACAGGATTATCCCGGACGATACAAGCGAAACTAAGATTCAGCGAAACGAGGCAGCGTTTGAGAGGATGGGAAATTGGGCACGCACGAGCTAGATCAATTTATGCAAGAATTCATGCCCAATTCGTAGCTGCTTGTTGTGTGGCCGCGTGTGTGTCACCAGCACGTGGTGGCCACTCAGCCTCATAACTGGGCAAGACAGTCTCACTTGCACTTGCCGTGTTACCCCTAAGACACTAAAAGGCTACCGAGGGAAGGAACCCCCCTCAACCACCATTTCTTCCGATTATCAACCCACTCGGTCCCCCATCGGTCCTCTATCGCACCTACAGACAAAGGTGTGCCCTCTCGCATTCGAATCAAAGGCCCCTTCGCACCCTTCCATTGTCCATTCATCTCCGGCGCCGCCTGCCCATCCCAGCCCCAAACGGCATAGTCGACCGGTTGACGGTTCCACCGAACCCCTCGACGAACAAGGGATCTTTGAAGCATTATACCCTCTGCATCGACCGAGCATCGTCCTCCCGTTTCCAGATCGGGGGAAGGCCAGGGTCCGGGTTCAAAAGGCCAAGACGGTTGCGACTGCCGGGTACCACCGGTTGAGAGGCTTTCCTTTGTGCTTCTGATGCATTTTGCGACGGCCGATGGCTTTGCGATTACGACGTTTCTTTTCCAATGCCGTCTCGGTGGCAGAGTGACTTGCCCGGGAGTCTATACGATGAAGAGGCAGATGTCGAGCAGGGCCAGGACTCCCGCGAAGCGCTCCTCGGTGCCCATCACAGCACTGCAGATGGCTTGCGCGAGGACGAGGCCTCGTCGTGGGCCGTTCATGGCCCCCCTGCCAACCCAATTATCCGAGCCCTCAACTACACACGTGGAAAGCTAGGCATGCTATGGCCTCACCACTTGCAAGACCGAAAGGTCCCGCGGATTGCCAAACAGTCCTGGGATATTGCTCCGAGCCTAGGAGGCGGGGATGCAGGTCGGGATCGCATCGGACGAGGGGGTGCTCCTCGAGATGGACATATAAGAGTCGATGGCCGGACCTTGGATGTCGAGGCGTTGCAGCATCGCTCGCATACTCCGGACGACCTCGAAAGACACCGCCGCAGAGCACGACGGAGACTTGTTGTAATGGCCATTGGTTCTCTCCTCTTCCTTGCTGCCTTGGGCAGCCTGGTGAACACTGGGTAAGTAACTTTATGCGAGTCCATGATCCAAATCTGACGAGTGTTAGGTCCGCCGCTACGGCAGCCTGCAAAGCAGACGGAAGCTGCAACGACATCTCGCGGATTTGGGGACAGTACTCCCCAGAGTTCTCCGTCCCCTCGGACATTGACCCTGCCACGCCCCAGGGTTGCACCACCGACTTTGCCCTGGTACTGTCCAGACACGGCGCTCGGTATCCCACGGCCAAAAAGTCAAAGGCGTACAACGCGACCGTGGCTCGCATCCAGAGCTTCGTCACAGAGTACGGAAAGGGGTATGGCTGGCTGAAGGACTACGTCTACAACCTCGGGGCCGATGACTTGACCGTCTTTGGCCAGGAGGAACTGGTCGACTCCGGAAAGGCCTTTTACAAGCGATACAAGAAGCTTTCCAAGAAGTCTCAGCCTTTCATCCGATCTTCTGGGTCCGATCGAGTCGTCATGTCGTCCGAGAACTTCACGCAAGGCTTCTACGGCGCCCAGGGACTCTCGGCCGAGGAACAGCTGCAGAACATCCTGGTCATCCCCGAGGAGGACGGGGTCAACAACACGCTAAACCACGGCCTGTGCGATGCCTTCGAGGACGGCTGGGCTTCCACACTGGGCGACGAAGCGACGGCAACGTTCCTGGACGTTTGGGTGCCCGCCATCACGAAGCGGCTGAACAAGAACCTTCCCGGGGCCGACTTGACCGACACCGAGACAGTCTATCTCATGGATCTCTGCCCATTCAACACTGTCAACTCGGAGGGCGCAAAGACGATGTCCAAGTTCTGCGGGCTGTTCACCAAGGACGAGTGGCGAAGCTACAACTACTACCTCACGCTGGACAAGTTTTACGGATACGGCAACGGAAACGGTCTGGGCCCGACTCAGGGCGTCGGGTACGTCAACGAGCTCATCGCTCGACTGACGCAGAAGGCCGTCGTCGACCACACGTCGACCAACCGCACGCTGGACTCGTCGGCCAAGACGTTCCCGCTGGACAGGGCGCTGTACGCCGACTTTAGCCACGACAACACCATGACGAGCATCTTCTCGGCCATGGGCCTCTACAACGAAACCAAGACGCTCTCGACCAGCAAGATTGTGGAGGCTACGCAGGCGCACGGATTCTCGTCGGCGTGGGTTGTGCCGTTTGCGGCTCGCATGTACGTGGAGAAGATGTCGTGCAGCAGCGGGTCGTCCAAGAAGGCGACCAAGGAGTACGTGCGGGTGCTGGTCAACGACCGGGTCATGGGGCTCAAGACGTGCGGAGGAGACAAGTACGGGCGGTGCGAGCTGGATAAGTTCGTTGATAGCTTGTCGTTTGCTCGCAGCGGAGGACTCTGGGCCGAGTGTGGTGTTTAGGATGTCCGATGGTAGCAGTAAAGTCACCAAGTATTGACCCAAAACTGAGTTGTAAGATGTCATGCCAAAGTGTGGATGTGTGTGGCTGAAAATGTAACGTTGTTGATGTGTTGAAAGGGGCTGAAGATGAATTTATAGTTGATGGAGGGTGATGCTGGAATGAAGATGGTGATGAGGGGAGGAGAGAGACTGGAGGATGAGGATTGTGAAGGAGGAATGGAGGAGGTGGCTGAGCTTGTTTTGGGGAAGGTGGGAAGATTGTATTGTGGCTGTGCCTGCACCCGAATGACGGTCGCCTTCCAAGGTTTTCTCTTTTTAGCGCTTGTTTCAGTGGACGATCAAGACGGGAGTGAGGGACTGTCTTACGTGCATATGTAGTCCGTACGACGTATGAATATTACAGCCTGCCGTCTGTGTCTTTGCACAATCTTTCTCATGATGCGAAAACAGATTTACGACGACCGGAGAAAGACACACAAATAGCCCCCATGCATAGCGCGCAACCGAACTCGAGACCAAAAGTTGACGTTGGCGGGCTTCATTCAAGTTTTCTCATCAATCCGGCTAAGCTTTCCAGGCTGAGGCGGAGGAGGAGTCTAAGAAAACTCCACAGCTAAGGCGCAAATGGATTTTTTAGTGGAGTGTGGGCTGTAATCTGTAAGGAAGACGGGTGGGATGCAGCAGATGGGACGCAGTCAATCTATTCAGTTGCCTGGGCTTGATTGATTGATGACGGTGAGTGGGTGTATTTTCCTGCGCGGTCTTGTGTTTTTTTGTCTTTCTTCTTTTTTTTTATTCATTTCATTTCACTTCCTTTTTTTTTTTTACTCGGTCGGCAAGCTCCTCCAGGTTCAAGGTTAGTTATGGGTTTCCTCGTATTTCCTCCACCAACCAACCACGACTGACTGACCATGGCTCCAGCCCGAGCGAGCACACAGACGATTCGAATGCCATCAGACGCCGTCGCTCCCGCCACTGCTTCTGCTTAATCAACTTATCCGGGCCACCATTCGATTCGAAACTTCTTTTCCCTTTTCAGTCACCACGCGACTGGCTTCGAACTGCGATTGCGAACTGCTACTGCGGACTGCGACGACTACACACACATTGACGAGATAAAACAAACATCTCAAACCATGGTGTCAACGGCTGGCGGTGTCGTCATTGCCATCTTCGTGCTGCTCATCGCCGCCGCCGTCGGATGGGTCGTCTTCACCCAACTGCGCGCCCGCAGACTCGGCGTACGTTTTCTTCCCCTCTTCTCCCTCTCTCCCTCAGCGAACCCGAAAACACGCGATTCGCTTGAAGCACAACCCGCTGACCTGACTTTCTCCCCGCGCAGCTTCCCCCGCCGAGCCTGGCCTCATATCTACCATGGCATAAAGAAGACAGCATGTACGGGCCCCCGCGGCCCGCGCCGGGGGGTATCGTCGGGTGGTTCAACGACCAGGTGCGCAAGTTCAAGAACCGCAACAACCGCTCGGCCGCGGGCGCCTACGAGGGGGACGCTCGCGGGCGTCGGGGGTTCGGCCCGCTGGATCCGGATGATGCGTGGGATGCGCGCGTTGGGCACGAGGCGGATTCGTACGGGTACCACGAGGACGACGATGTCGAAACGGGTCGCCGCGGCGGCGGGAATAACAGTTACCACATGAACGTCCCGACTACGACAACTACTATCAGCTCCGGCGGCGGCGGCGGCGGGTTCGACCACGAGGAGGATCGCGGGAGGAGGGCGAGCAGGAGTCCTGGGTCGGGACCAGGCGGGCGGAATCCGTTTGACGACGACGCGGGCATGGACTTGCGAGGGGTGAGCCCGCGGCCTATCGATACGGATGTCGGGGGGAAGCAGCACCAGCAGCAGAGGGTTCGCGGGGACCCGGATAGCGCGGGGAGCAGCCCTACGGAGAGGAGGTCGGTGTTTAGAGAGAACATGTGAACGACTGAGGGGTGAAAAAAAAAGGACAAAGGAAGTGGTTGGTTTGGATTGAGGGCTGGGGATGACGTCGTGGTGTTGCGCACATCTACGAAGCTCGACTGGGATATTGTCGAGGGGGTGGGATGATGTTTTTTTTTTGGGTTTGTCATATCACGGGCGTCGTTTCTTGCGCTTGTGCTTTCTTTGTACTTGTTTCTTGGTTTCTTGTTACTGTCGATATATGTATCTCTCTTGTCGGGTACTGATGGAATGGACGGGATGGATGGATGAAATGGATGGATGGTACCTATGAATGGAAACGGCATCTTCACATTGACGAACGGCGTTTGACGAGAGGGCCGGGGG
>JAMQMW010001259.1:0-15931 GCA_024115155.1 Thelonectria blattea
TAAAAACCCTAAAGTATTAAAAAGTATATATATTAACTTATTGCTTACATTTCTTACATTAGTCTAAATAGAGTAACTTATTAAGTCTACACTCTTGGCCCCTTTGCACGCTTGGGTACTGCTAGCCTTAATGCTGTCATTTTGATTTTATTGGCTTAGAAAGTGGGGCGTCACTATTTGCGGGCCCGTTAACCCTAACGGCCGACCAACAAGAGCCAGAGGGTTTCCGTGACGGAAGCAACACCATGCACTAGCAGCTCACCCAAAACCACATTCTCTCGCAACCCGTTCTACCACTTACCTGAAATAAGCTCAGCGATGGCGCCACAGGTTACCAGTTGGGAGGAATTGCTTTGGGTGTCTGAAGAATTCGATGAGGACACCGGAGATTTCCAATACACCATGTTCGCAACGGTGGAAGACGACATGATATACCACGGCCAGTTGAACAAGCCAAAGGTGGACATCTCATTTCAGGACGTCACCGACTCCCTTGCTCGGATTCCCGACGAGGAAATCTTTCCCCGGTGGCCCCAAGACCTCACTCTCACCAAGGCTCCTGAGGAGCTCCCACCAGACGTTTTCATCAAGCGGCCTAGGCTAGCGCTTTACGATGTCTTCTTGGAGCACAGAGTCGTGCATCTCCTCCCCAAGGGTTTGGTGGAAGAAGCAGAAGCAATGGAAGTGCTTCGGAGCCAACCTCACCCAGGCATTATTGGATACCATGGCTGCTTTGTGCGACGGGGCCATATCGCCGGACTCGTGCTCGACCGACACCTCTATGATTTGGACAGCTACCTAAGGAACGGCCATGTCATCCAGGATAAGGAACTCTTCATGGAATCACTAGCGTCGGCAATTCATCATTTACACTCGCTTGGCTGGGCCCATAACGACCTCAACCCCAAAAACGTCCTCGTGACGGAGGACAGAAGGCCCGTTCTGATCGACTTTGGCTCAGCTCGCAGGATTGGGGAGAAGTTATCGACTAGCCGTGGCACGAAAGATTGGATCGATTGCGACATGAAGGACTATACGATGTCAGAGACGCAGCACGACACTTCGGCTCTCACTAAGATTCGTACATGGCTAGATAACCCAACGTTCAAAGATTAAATAGCTATGTTGTATATTTCGAAGCTAGCAGCTTTGCGTGGCTGGACACGGATAGTGAGGGTCGAATTCCGAGGGCAAGAAACGTTGGGCTATATGAGGATGCAGCGAGAATTGAGAACGAAAGCGGAGATTCACCTCTCTGCGGTCCATGGTATGCAGTAACAACATCATTCAATGGCTTCATGTTCTAGAACATGGCACCCTGGCTCGGGTAGAAGAGGAAGAAGGATATCTGGACAAGATTCGGGTTCAAATTAATCGCCCTCATCTCTGCCATTGGTCACCTAACTGCCCGATAGCAAGAGTTCAATAGGGGCTACTATAGTTCGTTTAATGAGTGACTGTGATCCTCCGGATCATACTACCTATAGCATACAAGGAACAAGTCATCACGCTATCATCACCATCACCATCGTGAACAATTCCAGGCTGTCCAAGTCATTCAGGGGAGTGAGCGCGCGAAGGCATTAGGCAATGATTCCTTCCTGAAGAAGAGCTTCCTTCAATGCTTCCAGTGTCGGAGGAGGCTTCGAATCCTGGAAAACTCCGTGGGTGTGCTTCTTGGGGGCATAAATGTCGCCGCCCTTGCAAGAAATAACCCCATCCTCTCCCACCTGGAAGAACCAGCCTGTGGTAATTTGTGCGGGGTCAAGCCCGAAGACATCCTTGGTGTCCATCATCAGAGTGCTCTGGGACCCGACCAAGAGCTCAGTGTTGGTCCGGCCCCTAGGGCCATCCAAGAGCTGCAGGGCAATCAAGCCTGCGAGGTTGTTGAGGTGCAGGAACTCAGCAAGCTCTTGGAAAAATACCCTGGGGGTCTTGACTGCCTCGGATGGAGCTTCACCCTCCTGGGACTCATACGGGACGAAGGCTCCATTGGGCTGCAAGTGGAAGACATGGCCATGAATGGGCTTTGTGGCCAGCTCCTCTACAGAAACAGGCTTGGTCCAACAGGATTCGGAATTGCCCGAAACCCGGACTTGTGCTAGCACAGAGACCGCGGAAGGATCTGAGGAGCAGCGAGACATACACGCTCCGGGAGTCTGCAAAGTCCTCAGCGGTGGGTAAGTGATGAATACCGGGGATGTCCACGGCAGAGAGAGTTTGGGCAGTGGCCATTTTGATGAATTGACGAGGTAAGAGAGTAGCTTGATCGAACCAAGGGATTTGCGCACTGATTGTGAGGATTGATGTTGACAAAAGAGTTTGCGAGTTGAACTACCCTCCGAGAGGACATCGCACTGCTCTTATACCCGGGTCGTCCAGCTTCCTGGCACGGCGAAGTCCAGGGCAAACTGCCGGCTGTTGGTTTCTGTCCCGTCCTGATCACCACATCAAATGCCGGTTTTCCATTCTCGTTATCTCGGGGCACAGCTCAGCCTCGGCTTCAGGAAGTGTATGTATAAAATTGGCCCCCAATAGGCACCCGTGGGCAGCCATGACTGAGCAAACGATGCTTACTCCCCGCCAATGTTGGTGGTGACTACTGCACCTGTGAGTGTCCAACTTGATAACCTGTACACGTGTCGCCCGTTCTTGCATAAAGGATGGCTGAAATGAGGGGTTGTTGCCTAATTTAATGCATGTTGGTTCTCAAGTAGATATGCTGGTGGTCCGCAGCGCCACGTACGAGAACAGCTGAAGGTGATCGTGAATACCCGGCTCGCCAAAACTACGACTTTCCACCACCACAACCAACGTCTTTTCACTGCACTTTCGATCATGGCTCAGACTTCTTGGGCCGAACAGGTCACCGACCGCTTCTTTGACGGCCGTGAATCGCCGTCCCAGATGCAATGTAACGAACTTGCACAATCCGTTTCCGGTGCGTCGACGGTCAGCCCTGTAGACAGCCCAGGCTCCATGAGCTACACCGTCGTCTGCGATGGGCGCCCTGGGCCACAAAAAGATGTCATTGTATCCTTCAGAGAACCGGAGGCCATGCTCGACGAGAAGATGGTCAAGTTGGCCAAGAAGATCCACGGCGACCTCGTGCCCGAGTCGGCCTATCACGGGGACGTGGAGGGAGCCGATCCGCCGCTGTCCATCTACTCCATGCCCTATCTGAGAGGCTCGTCCTACATTGAAGTCCTGGATTGTCAGGTTGAAATGGATCCCGACGAAGAAGCCAAGCATGGTGTCTTTGTCAAACATCTGGCTCGGTAAAACCCCATACAAAGCCGAGCACCGTTCAGAGACCATTTTTTGCTCACAACTTCAAGGTACTTTGCACGATGTTGGTCTAGCCCGCAGCCATTTGACCGTCAAACCCAGGCAGAGCAGCAAGAAGAAATCCGTAAAAGGCTCGTCCGGCTTGTGGAAGAAGTACCGTCGTCCATCCTGCCGAACTCGATGCTACCCAAGCTCATCGAGAGCCTTCCCTCACTCTTCAGCCAAGACTACCCACAAGTCCTCACGCATGGCGACTTCTCGGTAACCAACATCCTAGTCGACGAGAACAAGTTCGAAATCACAGGCATCGTCGATTGGTCTCTAGCGGCGCTTATGCCTTTCGGGATGGACTTGGACATCCTCTTCTTAGCCACGGGGTTCATGACCCGCGATGGCTGGCATGACTATGCGTGTAAGCGGCTACTGCAAGACACCTTCTGGGACGAGTTTTGGGCCGTCTCTGGGATCGAAGGGGAGGAACGTCGAGGTAGAACACGGGGTCTGGCCGAGGCGGCATGTAAGATTGGCGCAATTCTCCGATTGGCATTCCGGCGCAACGCCGATGGGTCGCCATCCAACGAGGTTTTGGTGTCGGAAAGCAGTGTGAGACGGCTGAGGGCATGGTTCGGCGAAGAAGCGGCAAAACTTGCCTGAGAAATAGGACGGCATTCGGGGACTGCGAAGAGGGAAATTGACGGGCACCCGGGCTCTACGAGACACCTGCAATACCTTGCGCCAGGTAATCACAGTACAAGAAGATATGCAGGCAGGGTTGTAGATATGGTGGTTGTCGGAGACTTGAAGAACACACTTGTCAACATTATAGACTTGATCGACGCGCGACGGACGCGCAAGGAGGTCAAGGTGTGGCATGACTTCGAAGCGTTCCGCAACTACACGCTCCAAGATGAACACAGGGTCAACATGGACGAGGCGAAGAAGGATGGGGGATACCTGGCATCATTGCTGCGGCACCTCCGGACCCCACGGTCGCAGAGAAGAAGAGGTGTGAGGAGGGGGGGGAGGGATGACTATAGCTCAAGAGTATCTTCAAGGCGGATAACCAAAAAGAGCCTGGGGTGAACCATACAAGTGTCTCTATCTAAGCCGACCAAGCAGCCAATGTTCATGTCGCCAACGCACGTGACTTCGCGATTTCCACAACCATAGCGAACAACGAAATAGACACAGACACAATCGAAACATACACAGACTACTAAGCCTATTCCAGCAGATCGTTGGAAAACTCCTTCCAACTTGGCCGCCCAAAAGGACCGTTGGCAATAGGAATAAAACTCTACCTTAGGCCCTCTACGGGCGGCTCGTAATGCAAGTCCATAGGTAGCCAGCGATGTCAAATACCTTAGGAGCAAAAAAGGGCGTTTTTGATGCCAAGGGTGGTTTTTGGGGAATTTTTATTGGGCATTTTATACCTAAATTTGGTCCGTGTATATTTCGATTTTGTTGGTGCGTATTTGTATTTCGTTATTCTACTGTACCCTAACTCCCTGAGGTAACCTCCCTCTTCCAAAAACAAAAACAGTCCCTCAATACGGCCCCCATAATGGCTGAAGAATACGATGAAGGGAATTCACGTCCGCTATCAGTCAAGGTCGATAATTTCTCTGCTTCCAGTACACTATTTGGCCCTTCAACTGACTGCTTTGTCCAGTTTCGGTTCAACGCAAACACCTTGTCCGCGGTAGGCGACTGGAGCGACAGCGAGCATCCCAACGTCCTGCGTCTAGCCATTCTCCGGTCTTCGTTCGATCAAGCGGTCATCTCGATCCTTTTGGCGCTGCCCCATGCCATCCAAAACTTCGCTCGAGCCCTAGTCCCCGGCTACTTCCTTCCCCCGCGAATCATCCTGAAGAAGATGAAGCCCGAATGGGACGACGAGTTCGACAACGAGGTGCGCATGTACGAGCGATTGCGACCGGCCCAAGGCCACCTAATTCCGATATGCTATGGGCTAGCATGGTGTGGCGGCAAGCGAGCCTTGGTCCTGTCCGAGGTGAACGGGGTTCTGCCATTTGAACAGCCAGTAGACTCTCCATTAGATACTGCGGAGTTTTGCCGCCGGTTGAAGGTAGCCTTTGGTGAGCTTGGCGCCTTTGGACTGATGTATGATGACCCAAAGCTGGATAACTATCTCCTTGTGGATGACAGAATTGTTATCGTAGACCTAGAATCAGTAGTAGAGGGGGAGGAGGAGGGAGCCATTGAGCGCGTAATTGAGGCAAATGTTGAATTTGCGAGGGATCGCTATAGAAGTTATCTAAAAACTCGACATATGCCGTGGTAGGCACTGGGATATATATAATGGCGGAGGATTATCCGTAAAATCTGTGACTGTTACCCTGAGGCAGGTAAATAATCTAAGAGAAAAGGCCTCCCTTTTTTAACTCGACAGAAATTAATGTGCTCTACATATACCCAACTTTGCCCTCTCCCAAGCACATACGACCATAGCTCTCAGGAAGCACTGGGTCCCGTCTGCTCCCCGCACGTTAAGCTGAGAAGCGGCGAACTAGTACTCGGGTCGGTGACGACCGGGGAATCCTCGCTGTTGTATGTTTTTTTGTCCCTGTGTCCCTTTTTTATTATCCCTTAGTCGTTGTATCTCTTTTTTTGTCGAAGTATTCGTAGTTACCAATAGTTCCAGAGTATAGTCAACGGCCCGGGTTGTAGACAGAAAGAACATGGTCAAGACAACACACCTCTCAACATCAACAACCACGCCGTCCAACAAAAGCCCAACGACCGGTCCTCAGACAAACAACCACCTCCCTGGCTGCCCAGGCTCAACCCTCGTTCAGCCTCTGGGCTTCCAGCGTCTGTCGTCTCTCCAGCAGAATCTTGGCACTGTGTCGCCGCGCCCTCGACCACGCATAGTAACTCGCCATGACCACGGCCGTCAACCCGACCGTGATGCCGGCGTACGCCTTGGCCTGCCTGGCGTTGTCCCCGTCGAAGCTCCCGTCCTTTACGAAATCGCTCGAGAAGAGCGTCTGTCACCCATCGTCAGCTTTTGCCTTTCAAAAGACGGAGGCAAAGGAAACGAAATGAGATATTTGTACTTACCGCCATAAAGGTCGCGGGCAGGAACAGCATAGTAATCAAGGTTATGGCCGTCACCGACGTGGTGTCCTTCCAGCTCGCCTCGGCAATCTTGATGGACTCCTCGGAGATCCGCTTCGACTCGAGCGAGATGTTGAGCGTGGCTTCCTGGTTCTTCTGCCCGATGGCGTTCTGCAGGCCCTGGATGATGATGCTCCCCTGGCCGATCAGCATCTCCCGGTTCGCCGCCAGCGACTCGATCTGGCACTCGAGGAACCGCGCCCACGTCTCGACGTGCCTCAGCGCCTCCTCCCTCTCTCCCTGATCCAAGTCCGCCTCCTCCTTCTCCTCCTCCTCCTCTCCGCCGCCGCCGCCCCCCGGCCGCCACGTCTCCCGCACCGCCGCGTTCTCTTCGCGCAAAAACTTCAGCACGCCGAGCAACCCGCGCAGCGTCCCCGCCGCCGTCAGGGCAAACACGCTCGCGGCCACCGTCTCGACCGTGTTGGCCGCCAGGTGCCGCGGCTCCAGCTTCAGCACGTTGTTGCGCGCGACGTTGCCAAAGTAGTGGTAGCCGCTGTCCTTGAGCACGTTCGTGACGGCCTGGTCCGACTTGATGTCGCTGTACTTCCCGAAGACGATCCACTGGCACGTCAGGAGCAGGTGCGCGAGCGGGTGCGAGACGAGCCCGGGCGCGCTGAGGTTCACGTACGGGCTCAGCCACGTTCTGGGGAAGAGCCGCATCGTCGGGTTGTCGATGCGCATCTGGATCACGGCGACGGTCGTGTTGGTCGTCGAGAAAAAGGTCGAAAAGGTCGAGGCCAGCGCGTTGCCCGCGAACCCGATGAAGTAGGAGCAGTCCAGCGCCGTCCACGGCTTCGCTCGCCCCCCTTTCTTGGTCGGCCTCCGGAGCTTCCTAAAGGCCACGCCGCCGACGTCGAACGTCTCGGTCCAGTTGTCCCACAGCGGGTTGATGTCCTCGCACGCGGGGTAGAAGGGCGAGTGCCGCCGCATCTCGCTGAGGTTCCCGTTCCACTTGTCCTTGACGAAGATGACCTGGATGCTGTCGGCGACCGATGACGGGCCGCCGGCTTCGGCCTCGCGGACGATGGAGGAGACGTGATTCCGTATGTCGACTTCTCGGGCCAGTGGGCGATACTGTATGTCGGGCACGTCCACGTCGTGCCTTGGTTTCTTCATGAAATAGGCCAACCCATCGTTTCCCATAACCGTCCCGTCGTCCACAAAGTCAAAAAGGGTGCATGATTTCCAGGGGGCAGGGGGGGAAGATGAGGGTGATGAGGATGAGGACATGTCGTGCCCAGGTCTTCCTGTCGTTCAACTTGAACTTGATATCTCGCACCACAATTGACGCAGAAGAATACAGAGCCCGCGCAAGCGATGAGAGTGTCGAAAAAAGGGCAACGTGGTGCAGCGGGTGTGTTACTTAAGACACATTCGTTGGCTGAGTCTCGACCCCTCACTCCCAGATGCTGATCATGTGAAGGCGCTTAGCATGCAATTGAAATCAAGGCTGTGTGCAAGGCAGAAAGCGACTTAGCGACTTTTCACCAAGCGAGACATCATGGTGCCTAGGGAAAGGGGCGCAGTCAACCTCAAGGCAGAACAACCAAGAGAAGGCCTTCAGTGGGGATAGCTCTACATTGAAAAGTAAGTTCATTTCATTTCTCGCAAGGGGATGCTGCTCCTCACCTCGCTATTTCTATCTCAATTGCTCGCATTGTGCCCTACCAATGTCTAACCGTCAACTCCGACCCCTCGAAAAATTCGAGCACAAATCCTTTCGCAACGCAGCTGCCTCAGCTACTTCAGCTTGAAACCCCCTTCGCATCCGTACGCGAATACCCTAACTTGGTTGATTTTTTCCTCCGCTGCTGAATGTTTCTCGAGTCGTCCCCCAACGCCAAAGATTGGTCCCGCCGAAATGCCATCCAACCGCTAAATTTCCCGCTTTCCAAAAGTCCATGTACCATAGTTTGCTTGTTTGTCGTGAATGAGTGGTGTACTGTCTCGGCCTCGTGGCTCCTCAGTTCAGACCAAGAGCCGACTTCGAGTTCTCGTAAACCACCCAGGTGATACTCAGCGCAGGCGCCACCTTGAGCAGGTTTGGCGTCAAGCCCTTGTAGAGACCGCGGTAACCCTCTTTCTGAATCGTCTTCTGAGTCACGTCCCAGATTCCCGTGTACGTTGCCCGGTGCATCGTGGTTCCTTGCGTTTGCAGTCGAGTGCGGACCACGTTGAGAGGGTAAACAACACTCGCTCCGAATGCTCCTGATGTTGCGCCAATGATGCCCGTCGCGAAGTTGCCCACCTCGATGTCGTCCTCGTGCTTGCCCGTCTTTTTTGCGTAGTAGCTCTTGTAAGTCGTCTTCAAGAGCTCGAACATGCCCATATCGATGGCGCTGTACGGGAACATTCCCACCAGGCCCATGGTCAAGCCCCGGTAGCAGGCCGCAATGCCTCCGTCTGCGTACATCTTGACGGCTGTTTGCCGAACCAGTGCCGCACCTTTGAGGCCATCCTTGACCGTCTCGCACTGAAGTCGGAACTTGAGGGTATCAAGTGGGTAGACGAATGCCCTATCTCTGTTAGAATACGCCGTTCAGGGGGGTGCATCAACACATACTGAGCAATCATGCCCGCAGTACCACCAGCGGTGAATTTCGAGTATGAGCTGATCTTCTTTGCATCTCCGTGGCCTTCCAGATTCGCAAGTGCTCGTTTGGCTGCTTCGTATGACCCGAACTTGATGGCCGTTTCCGGCATGATCTTGATAACATTCAAACCATTTCCTGGCCGAGTTAGTCTCCAGGTCCACGGCGCAATCGATTGAGTCCTGGCTCACCTGCGAAGAAACTTCGGATGCCGCCATTCCGAAAGAGATCTCGGACGGCGTCGCTGAATGGCCTCACTGCATTCTTCAACGCAAGAATAGGACGCCCATCCCTGAGCGCCGATCCTGCCGTGTAGGCGCTGCTGCTGGTGTTGACGAGCAGGTAGACCTTCAATCGATCGAGAGGAGCCGTCGCCGTTCGCGACACCCCGCCGGCGATGGCACCCGCAACGAAGTAACCTGGATCAGGGATAAAGTCTGTCAGTCTAAACTTCTTGTGCTGCGCTCTTGAAGCTCCAGTTGAGATCGGGTCTTGGGTGCCAACGACGGCGTGCTGCGAGAGGGATTCAGCGAGTTGCTCGGAGACCGAGTCTTCCGAAGTGTCAAAAGAGAAGGCGACTGAGGCGGCGTCCATGTTGTTTGTCGAATTGTCTGACACAGGCCGCGCTGTGCGAGTCGAGTCCTGGGAAGAGAGAGGAGAATCGGCGCCTTTGGGAGGATCGAAAGGGAAAGCGACCCGAAGAAGAGAGCCAAACAGGGTGATGAAAAGGGATCGGAAACCGTCCGTACCTAGACCCTCTAAAGTTTCCTCGCTCACAATCGAGTCTCCCTCGGGGGTCACACTGACCACGGAGCAGTAAAAGGAGAGGACGGCATGAAGTTGAGAGTCGTGGTCGTGCGGAGGCATAAACAAGAGAAAGTTCCTGCGGCATCACCCACGGTCAGCAGGGTCCTTGTTCAAACCTTTGCGCTGCAAGTTCCGGGCGCGCATGTCGCAAAAAAGGAAGCTTGGCACATGACGTTGGTTCCCCGCCAAAATGACTGAGCATCGGTCATGAATCCATCATCCGATAGGCCTCGCCTATGTATGCGCCGTGACGGGAAGCCGGGGTGTTGCAAAGAGCGAGAAAAATTGACAACCGAGGTGGAGAGGGGTTGACGTACCGCCACTCGTCGAAGCTGATAAAGCCGTCGTTATTGATGTCGATGTCGTCGAAGAACTCGGTGAGTCGACGGTTGGAGATGGTCAAGCCCGCATGCTTAAAGGCGGTTTGGAGCTCCTTCTTGTCGAGCTGGCCGTTGCCATCTTTGTCAATTGATCGGAAGAGGACGAAAAGCTGACGTTCAGCTTTCTCGACGAATCTGCGGAATTCTAATACGACGACATTGTGAGCGTTGAGCCTTCAATCGGGACTTTGTGCCGCGGGCATCGCCGGGGACATGGATGGCAGCCAACGCACATCGGTAGCTCCGGGAACGGGGAGCGGCATACCTTCGTACTGAATCTTGCCGTCCTGATTCTTGTCCACCTCGTTCATGATGCGCTTGAGCATGTCGTCGGCATTCTTCATGGCTGCAATTGCCCATCAGCACCTCGGGCAAAAATAAATCAAGAACCACGGCGACGTCGCTCACGGTGGTCAATCTTGCGGAGCCCCTTCTTCAAGCCCTTGAGGTCCAGCTCGCCGGTGCGTTCGGGCTCCAGGCTGACCCATAGCTCCTCGACGCGGGCATCGCGCTGGTTCTGGGATTCTTCGAGGCCATTTTCGACGTCGCGGACCAGCTGGGATATGGCCATGGCTCGGTCGGCATACCTCGCGCCCGGCGGGCCGACGTTCGGATCGATCGTTCTATGGCGACGTTCGGGTGAGACGTGTGTGTGGAACTTGGAAACTTGCGCGCGAAGTCGACCGTCGTTCGTTCGGAGTCGTCTTCGGAAGAGGTCGTCGTCGTCGAGAATGGGCAGCGGGAAAGGGTGTTACGGCGAGGGCATTGTTGGAGAGCGCAAGGAAGGAATCGTTTTTGGAGGGGCAAACAAAGAATCGGCAAGGATGAGGATACGCCAATTGAGCCAACTCGGTCGTTGAAGACAAAATCTCCAAATGCCGTGCCGGTCCAAGTGGAACAAGCGCCGGGTCAAACAGGGAAGCTGGGTGGGCAATCAGAGCTTTTGCATTATGATTAGCGGCCCGGTAGGACCCGCCAGCTTAACCAGCTTTTTCGCCTTTTTTGCCAACGCCAACGAGACGACTCGCCTTGCCTCGGCTCAAGCAGCTTTTATCCAAGAGAGATGCGAACTGTTTAGTCAAATAGAGAGCATATATTGGGTCTTGCGGATGGACGGATTGTTTCCCAAACGTCCTCGTGACTCTCTTTGCCCTTCTCGTTGGCTGTTAGCGTTGCCGCTCATGAGACACGATCAATAGATCTTTGGCCGTGCCGCTCCGATGCGTGGCTGGTGCTGTGGCGCTCTCGCATAAAAAACGCCACCATCTTATCGGCCCCGCACCAGCCTTGCCTCCAAATCGGATCGATCCCCATTCCTCAGCCTTGTCGTGCGACTCTCCCCTCACCTCCAGATTTTGTTCATACTTGATCTTCCGCAGCATTCTTCGTTCAACTTCTCAGCAGACCAACCTCATCACCATCCCACGCCTCTGCGGCGCCATCTCGCAAAGGCGCCTCCGTGGCCCTCCCCGCCCGGTCATCATGTCGGCCAACTACTGGGAGTCGACGCAGCGCCGCCATTGGCAATTCACAAAGGACCAGTTGGCGGCGATGCGCCAGAAGCTCGAGGACGACAACTCGGAGCTAGTGCGCATGTTCCCGCTGGCGCAGCCGAGGCACTTGAACATATACTTCAACCAACGTGAGCCCCTCTGCTTCCCATCCCTCCCGTCCATTGCCAGTCGAACTGACCCGTATCGTCCCTCCAGAATTAATTCGATTATCCAAACGTCTTGGCGTCCGCCAGCAAGCCGTGGCCACGGCCCAAGTGTACATGAAACGATTCTACCTCAAAGTCGAGATCCGCCGAACGAACCCGTACCTCGTCATCGCGACGTGCATATACCTAGCCAGCAAGATGGAAGAGGCGCCTCAGCATATCCGCCTCATCGTGACGGAGGCTCGTCAGATGTGGCAAGAGTTTTTGTCCATTGACACCTCCAAGCTCGGCGAATGCGAGTTTTTCATGATCAGCGAGATGAGCTCTCAGCTTATAGTCCACCAACCCTACCGAACCATCACCGCCCTCCGAACCGAGCTGTCCCTCATGGAAGACGACGTCCAGCTGGCTAAGCAGGTAGTCAACGACCACTTCATGACGGACCTCCCCCTCCTGTACTCGCCGCACACCATCGCCCTCGTGGCCATCCTGCTCGCCCTCGTGCTCCGGCCTAACAACGCCCAGCCCGGGCAGGGCCAGAACGCAACGGGGTCGGCGGCGGCGGCGGGCCTCGCGGCGGCCCAGGCTGCGCTGAGCCAGGCGCAAACCCGGGGGTTGCTGCCGACCATGGCGGCGCCGGAATCGACGGCGACGGACTCCAAGGAGAAGCTCCAAGAGGGTCGGGTGACGCGGGTGCAGCGGTTCGCGGCGTGGCTGGCGGAGAGCAACGTCGACATTGCGCAAATGGTGGACGTGGCGCAGGAGATTGTGTCGTTTTACGATTGCTACGAGCAGTACAATGACAAGCTCACTAGGGAACAACTCAATCGGTTCGTCAAGGCCCGAAACTTGGACAAGTGAATAGTGGTTGGAGGTTTCGTCTTGTATGGGGTCCAACACGAACGGCATGAGACATGAAGACATGAGTCAACGGAGGGAAGCACTTTCAAGTTTGGTTTTACAGCACGGGAATTGGAGTTTCGGGTTCGGTCCATTGGCGAAAAATCATTATAGAATCGGTGTACGATGTAGAGGTAGCAGCATCGGCGTTGCGATGGGTTTTGAACATAGCTCGAGGCATACAAGTCATTCCTCACGCACATACACCGAGGCAACGGGGTTCGACTTATGACTTCTCAATGGAAAGACAACATTGTCTCGGCACGACAACCACGGTTGCCACCGAGACACAAACCACACACACCATGCACACAAAACGTCACTGGCCTACCAATGGGTCGCCAACGGGCCGCCAATGGCCAACACACGCGACCCTCGGCCTGATTGAGAACAAGGGCCAGGCTGGAGGTTGGGGGAGAGGGGAAGGGACACACAATGGAAGCCATTTCGAAGGCCCCTTCGAGATCCATCCAGAAGGTGACTCAGTTCGCGCAAATACACGTATCCAGTCCAGTTCAGCCCCAAAAATCACAGTCATCTCGAATCTCTCAGCAGGTGACCAACCACTTTCAACGAACAGGCGACCTGACCTGACCTGACCAAATGTTTCTCGCCCCCACAGCGCTTGATTGAAATGAACGATAGCACGGTCCAGATCCGAGCAAGAAAAACTTGCGTCATCACACGAGCTCCCGCCGTCCGCGCACACACACACACACACAAAAAGAAACGAGAAAAAAAAAGAAGACCAAAAAGCAAGGCACGTCACGTCAACAAGTTCAAACACCCGGCCGCCGCCGCCGTCGCAAGGCTGCATCCGCCGTCATATCGAGCGCTTTTCTCGGGTCCTCGCAGCAAGCAGGCAAGCAGGCAAGCATTGGAGTTAAAACAAGTCTCGGAAGGACGATTCGTCGTACGAGAGAGACGACAAGAAAAAGGGCGTCACAGGAAGCGAATCTCCGATCAACGGCGGTGCCGTCCCCTTGCATACGGAAATGGAAAAAGCAAAGAAAACGTGAGAGCAGGTTTATGCCGTCAGCTGGTTTCCCTTTTTCGCGGAGAGCCGGCGACGGCGGGCGGAAGGGATGGGCCACTGCACCAACCTGTGCGCCAGTGACGTATTTTTCTGTGGCGCACCAGATGAGAGCTGAAGAAGAGGGGAAAAAGAGACGGGAGGGAAATGGGCACAGCACAGCCATGAGAACGGAACGGCGTGCGCGTGGCTCACTCTCGGGAGGGGGAGAAAAGAGATGGCGCCCCTGGTTTGATGTTGGTTCAAACTTCCCAGGGGCCAGAAAGCACAGGGTAGGTTACGTTCCCAGGTGATGGGATTTTGATTGCCCTGAGACATGGCTGACCAGGCTTTATTGGGACCAGGCAAGACGAGCCCATGGACGAAGTCAAACACAATCATCACAACATCCCTCTTCGTTTGGTGTTGTTTTTCTCCGCCAGGTGAGACAACCCGTCACCAGTAGCAAAGAAAGAATAAAAAATAAACCAGCGCCGCTGCCGACGGACGACGGAACGAGCACGCCATTGGGAAATGGCGGTGTGGGCTCGCAACCTCCAAAGAAGCCATCCCAACCGCGTGGTCTGTGTTTCTCTATTTTCTCGTGGGGATGCGAGGCGAGGGGCAGGATCAATCAATGAGAATCGGTCTGGAGATGCGCCTCCATGGGAAAGTTGGTGGGAAGGGAAGATGCTTGATCAGTGAGGACGATGAGGACTGGTCAGGTCAGACAGAGATCTCCAACAACCCAAGACTCCAAGAGACACAAGGGGGAGGGGGGCCGGCAAAACGACGCAGGCCACGCCTCCTCGTCCAGATCTCTCTCCCCCCTTCCCCTTCCCCTTCCCCTTCCCCTTCCCTCGATGGCCATGGACATGAACTGACCAGTGCTTTCTATTTCCATCCCTTTTTCCCAATGCCGGGACTGGTTCACATCGTCCGAGCGAGCCATGCCTCCGAGAGGGGTTGAACAAGGGAGGGCAACGAGACACAGCGAGTGAAGATGAGGGCAAGGGGATCCGGAACCCGTTTGGATTTGTTTTGACCCCTCACTCACACACGCAACACACGCCGCCGCCTGTTGAGAGGTCCGACGTGACCTGCAAGTCACCTAAACAGGAAACCCAAGATTGTGTTCCCACGACACTTTCTTCTTCTCTCCCGTCGATCGCTGGCACTGCCCGCCCCGTGCCTTGTGCCTGGCTTGTGCTTGTTCGCTTGAGAAGCCGCGTGCAGCGAGGCCCTCTTCCTCGTTTTCGGATTTGGAAAAAAATCAAGACACACTCGCAGCGAGAAGCACACAACACTGGCACGACCGTGGGAATCGTCGTCCACTCACCAGTCAAAGAACTTGAGGCCCGTCGCTTCCATCGAAAGATGGTCGCATGGCGATGCCCTCCTCTTTCTCAACGCCTCGAATCCCAACCCCCCCTTTGGTCCGGAGGTGAACCACCACCAGCAGGCGAGCGACGGCCCTTTGGAACGATTCCCCAACAGGACGTCGAGGGCACTTTTTAGTCCCCTGCCCCAAAATAGATAGTTTCATGGGTGGGAGCCAGCCCCTCCTCCTCGCCCGTGGTGGTGGTCTGGCAAATGACCGTCCTCGTGGCGTGGTGTGCAGACGAGAGAGGGAAAGGGCAACAGCGGAAAAGAGAGAAGGCCTTGGAATTTTCTCATTTGTTTGAATTTCCCGTTAGGTTTTGGTGGACGGCGTTGGGCGAAAGGAGGGCCGCCCATGATCTAGCCGAGATCGAAAGAAAGAGGGAAACAAAGGCCAAAGCCCATTCATTATCGGCAGTGAGCGAAGAAAAAGGGCACTTGGTGGTGTGGTGGGATGTCCTGTCGGGTTGGTGGGGAGGTTGAACGGGGAGTCGAGGCGCAAAAGCAAGCAAGCGTTCCGTTCTGAGACGGCATGAATGATGAGCAGGCAGGGGAAGCATGGCAGCGTTGCAACGTCGCAGGGGGGGACTGTCTGGCGAGCTGATTGATTGACGACATGGCCAACGGGCGTCAACTTGCAAGTCGTCGTCGGTTCGGACCCTTTTGCCGCCGTCAATCAGTTCGTTCCCCTCCTCTGTTCCCCCTTCTTGGCTGCTCCCGCCTTTCAAGCCCATCTTTCGGTGCAACGACGGACGGTAGGGCCCCCCCCCCC
>JAMQMW010001262.1:0-15090 GCA_024115155.1 Thelonectria blattea
GGGGGGCTCACGCTGACGCCCTGGGGGGTGTAAGGATCAAAACAAAATTCTGAACGTCAGAAGACCGTCGATGTGCTGAGATGCCATGCTTTGCCCATGTGGGGGGTACATATCGGTGATGAAGGAGTCCAGCGAGAGGACCGATGGTGGTGGGCGAGTAAGAAAAAAAACAAAGTGCATGCGTTTTCGGTGATAAGAGAAAGGGGGGGAAGCCATCCCTTGCCAATTGGCCCAATTGGTCGACACCAGACATGTCTTTCTTCTCGTGCTACCTCGCACCAAGTACGAAGCACATGCCCTCCTTTCTCGTGCCTCCGTTCTTTGGTGGCTGTCCTCCTTTTGGACGAGACTAATAATAATAAAAAGAGGCATTGATGATGAAGGTCCGAGGGTCGAGCTTCCAAGGAGTCTAATAATGCATGGGTTCTTGGTCTCAGATTCTCTTTCATTACTCCGTATGTTCCTTTGTTGCCAATTCGATATCTCGACACAACAACAACTTCCTGGACAGTTTCCGCTTTATCTGCCTGCTCCCGAGTCCCGTCTGGAGCACAAAGCAAAGTACCTCATCAAACGCAAACAGGAAAGTCCCTCCATCCCACCTTCCCTTGCCCACGCCCAGCCGGCCCGGGTCTGTTTTAGCAGCACCAGAAGGGAAAGGAGACATGGCAAGACACGGGAGGGAGGTGGGAAAGAATCACCTCAGTCGTTACTGCCCTTGTTGTTATTGTTGGTGTTTGTTGTCCATGAATCGGGCAGTAAGAACGGCCGAACCTGCGAGTTCCAAGTTACGGTCCTGGGTAGCTCCATCCTTCCACTCCACGCTTTCAATCTGGACATGCATATGCGGCTCCTCGCTCCTGCACTCCTATTGCCCTCATCACATCGTCCCCAATGGCAATTGGTGAGGGCAAGCAACCGAGCACCCATCGCACAAATCACAAATCCAATCACAAATTCTCTTCGACACACCACACCGTCTCCGCGAGACGGACGCACAAAGTACACTTGCATCAGCCTCATTGGCAACAGTTCCCATCCCCGCGTCACAAGAACAACAATGCCATGCCATGGCCGACCAACCGTTCTCCCGTTATTCGCTCACTCGCGTATCCCAAACTCCATGATGCCAATTTCTGGCAAACACGAACTCCAGATGAATGCACAACAACCCTTGCTCTTGGGACGTTCAGATGACCTTGTGCCACCCTTGCCCGGCCGCGCACGGCGCACTCCGCCAATTCCTCGCGCTCTGCCATTTCTCAGGGACGCTCGTCCATTCCCACATCAGGGACGATCAGTCCGCTGCCGCGCCCCAGCCCGTGGAGAGCTATGGCGGGGACTGGCCCGGGCTCCAGCCTCCAGCTCCAAGGCACCCGGGGACGCCAGAATGGCTCATGGGGGGTAGCGGCCTCTTCGCGCAGGGGTCCAGAGCTTTCTCGGTAGCTGCCATCAGACGGCATCCACCCAATCCACTGCTTCCACCTTGCAACGCCCACTCACCCACTCCCACTCAGTCCACCACTTGCTCCGTATCCTTTGGGAGTCTCCAAAACCTTGAGTCCATTCCGGACCGCGGAGTGACGAGCACCTTTGCCTAGAAATTCCATGAGTGGCAAATCGAAGCTGATCCTTGGCCCCCTCCAAGCCCTTCCCCCGACTAATTTTGGATTCCCGTACGTCTTTCGGTATGCAGCTGACCGGCCGCCGGCAGAAACGCCCCTACGAAGAGCCAACCACACCTGGATTCGAGGCCATGACGACGCGGACAACGACACGGCGGTCTATCCCGTACCCGCGGCCGCCTCCATCAAACAACGACACGGCACCTCTACAACAACCGCCATGATGAGGGACACAACACAGCGGTCACCGCCGCGACATTTATTTGACTGATCCATTTTCTCAAACACAACTAGGGACGTTAGTTGGGGCTTGCAGAAGTTAGGAAGCAACAGGAATCTCAACCCGGGGCGTGGACGGATACTCCTTAGAAACATCCCCAATGGCTCCCCGTTTTCTCCAGGCAGACGAATTTCTCGACGGAGCACAATATCCTCCCTTCCCACCCAATCTCACCGCCCATCCGAGTCAGACAGCACACACATTGCCGTCCAGCTCGAAAATTTCTGACGCGAGCCGGGTGCAATAGTTTCAAGCCAGGGATGATTTGAGATGATGAGTGACAGACATGGACACTGCATTTCCCGGATTACCAGGGATGTCCCCAAGACGCTTCATCAACCCGGGTCTGCCAGGGGGATCTGGGTGACATTGGACATTGGTTCGAAAGTCCCAGTCTTCAGGCGGCGTGGGGTGCTCATGTCCCGCGCGCGTCAGCTAATGCGCGCCTCACCGAGATAGCACAGCTCATCTTACGCAGGCCATTGTCTGGATGGTGTTTTTTTTTCAGCGTTTCCTCCCCCGCCATGCCACATCCAACGACGGCGGCAACGGCCAACACGGGGGAGCTGGCGGTGCATGCATGCCAGCCGCTGAGACATATCGGAGTCTGAGAACCAGTTGCAAGCCCCTCGAATTCTCCCCAGCCATTGTGGATAGAAATAAGCACAGAAATGTCACCCGTCCATGCGATCGATTATGCCCCCCAGTTATGCAGAGTCAAAGATTCCGACGCTGATGAACAGCACAGAGCGAATACAAGGCCAGCAAGGTTGGCTCAATGGCTGCATTCCGTCAGCATAACACCAATCCTCGAAATTGCCAAGACAACCTTAACGCCAGCCCGAGATAGGTCCACTTCCAGGTACGAAGTCCGTCCGGCGCCGATTCCATCCCCCCACCCTCTCAGAGGTTTTTTTTCTCTTTGTATTCGAATCGACTGCAACAGACAACTTTCCGATCCAAAGGGAGAGATAGTAAACGGTGACCAAAAGGGTAGGTTGGCACACTGGTGGAGTGCTTCCGCGGTGGCCTTTGTTGGTGCGAGACCGGCCTTCGATCAAAGGCCGAGCCCATCAGGTTGGGATTGAAGCGATGACGAGTTGGAATGTGTTACCACAACACTCGATGGCATCCCCTTATGACGACAATTATGGATGCCACTTCGTGGACGTCGCCAAACTCGGCGACACCCCGTCAGCCTTCCTGGCGCCTTGGACGGAAACAAGCCGCCGTTGACTGGTCACGGTAGGCTCGGCAGGCTCTCTAGCGGTGAAGGTGCGTTGGGAGCGTTGAAAATGTGGTACCCAAGCCTTGTTCGTCGACCAATGTCGATGTGAATGCCCTCAATTGTTGAATTCGCAAGTCGAACCAGACGTGGGCGGGACTGGGCCATCAGGCGATATTGCTCCCTGCATCTAGGGGATTGGCGCGGGGCATCTGCATCGCCATCTGCAAGCCCGCATCGTGGAAAAGCCTCCTTACCCTAGCAGCCGGCTGCATGCATTTCACACATTGCAGGCTCGGGCAACGTCCAGCTCTCGAAACGGCGTTTGATATGGGGGCGAGGCGGGAGAGCAAGTCCGTCGCCAATGGTCTTCGTTCTCCATCAACACCAAGATCAAACTTGGCGTGCCTAGCTTCTGCGCCAGAATCAGGACAACACAACTTCAGGCCGGAAAGACGAGTTGTTGAGAAGGACCAGCCAGAGTGGCACCCAACTACCACGATTGAGCTCTCCACTCTCATCAGCCTTCTCCTCGGTGTCGGGATACGAGACACAATCAAACAGCCCATGTCCGTACTTCGTACGGAGCACTGTACTTGTTCCAAGCAGGCGATCCTGGCGACTCGAAGCGATGCATGATCAACAAGCGTGGAACGGGATATCTACGAGCCTTGGCTGCCCATCTCGAGATGCAGATTGCAGTCGACAGGGATACGTCGGACGCGGCCGCCATGGCACCCGATCTGCATTAAACAATCCGACTGCGTTGCAACCGATGAGACAAGGGGAGACTCTGATCCGTGCCTCGGACGAGAGAAAACATGGCCACGAGGCCAGGACGTGTTGTGGGAGTGGTGGACTTGAATGTCCGAGTGTTGGTGGCGGGCTGAGCATGTCCGTCAGAGGGGCGCTGATGAGGTGACTGGCGAAACAACGCTGGGGACGTTTGGGGGTGGGCAGGCCGCTGGCTGCAGGCTTCCCTGAAGCTTGGTTCCAGAATGTCTTCAGAAGCCGTGACGGGCTCTTCATGGCAGAGTCCAGACGCCGTCGTGCATGTCGCGATGTGCGTGGGGAGCGCCGTGCCTATCCGCTCCGTGCACGGGCCTGGACTCCAACAGTATGGGGTATAAGTGGCAGATGGAGGATGCATCGACATGGATATCGAAAGCTGCCACGAGAAAGAGCCGCCGACCATGATAAGCCACAGCCCTCCCTACGCGCCTCGAGACCCCCCTCGCGCATTACGGCGGTCCCCGTTCGGACCTTCGGACCATGTGCTGTGGCCTCTCCGGCAGACGGGGGCCCATCAGGACGCCGACCCTGGGAAATCTGGGGACCGGCCCGGCGCCGTGCAGGCGTGCAGACGCGCCGTGCAGCCCATGGCCAGATCCTGGCGCAGTCCGGGCCGGTGATGCTGGCATTTCCTGGGGTTTTGGAGGCTCTTGTGGAGAAGGGGCCTCGGAGGAGACGAGACGCCAGTTCATTCATCCCCGATCGGTCCCAGCTCGTTGGTTACAAGGTCGCCTTCCTCGCAACACCGTGTCACTCGCGTCAGATCATTTCGAAATACCGAAACACCCATTCGCCCAGCCTTAGAGAGAGAGAGAGAGAGACAAGACTGACTATCCGTATCAAGGTATCTATTCCCGCAAACGCCGCGTCAGACGCCGCAAGGCCAAACTCCCTCTCCTTTGACTCTCACAGCCCGCCGTCCAGCACCGTCCAGCCACCTCGTTCCTTCAGGCGCCGGCGGGTAGGGTATTATTACACGCAAGCCATTACAAACACGAAGTACATACATACAATCATTTGCGCCATGCACGATCCCTTCATCTCGTTTGCCCCCTTCCCCTCGTCCGCAGACGCGTGCAGTTTTCCCCTCAAAGCCACACCACGCGCGCACACTTCGTCGTCGTATTTGCTTTGCTTCTTCCCCTCATTTTGCATCTCGCTCGCTAACCCCTCCCCTCCTGCACCCCAACTTTTGTCGTGCAGCTCGGCTGCGATCTGGGTGAGATTCTCCCTTACCCCGGCATTTCGCCTTGGCCAAGGCTTTTCCCGTTGCTTGGACATGTATTGCCGCAGCATGGATGGCTTGACTTTCTGCTCTTCCCCCAGCGATTTAAGGACTGGTCCAGGCGTCATGCGCCCAGTCGAGCTGTGTTCAAGAAGAGCCGCTCGGGCAGGGTCCGACCCCAAGGCTCGCCACCCCATGAACTCGACCCCACACGGCACATTAACGGCCTTGACCATCGTTGTCGGTTCGGATGAGATCCAATAGCGACGCAATATACGGGCTCTGAGAGAATGTGTTAGGTCTGACGTTGATGTAATAGCCTCCACGAGGGAGAAAAAAAGGGGGTTGAGGGAAAACAACATACCAGGGCTCGGTTTTCAGCCAGAATCTCGAAAAGTCGCGGCAAGATCGGCCTGAACAGAGTCTCGTTCCAGCCACCCGATTCTCCGCCCTCCTCCTGAGCCTTGACGAGCTCGTCCTCGGCCTCCGTCTTGACCACGTTGCGGGCGATATTGCGCAGCACCAATGCGGCGCTTAACGGGATACCGGCAGCCTGCGGGGGGAGGTTCGGGTTCCGCTCGTCTCGCACAGTCATGGTCTCCTCAAACGTGACGGCCATGGTCTTTGCGGGGATCACCCATGACCGGTCAACTGGCCGAGCCTGGCCCTCCGTGGCGGGCAGGATCGATGAGACGTGTGTGTTGACGTGGCGCGCAAAGTCGTGGAGGTACAGCTTCACTGGCGAAGGGAACCTGCTGCAGTCGCCCCAGGTACACGTGAACTCCTTCTCGACGTTGCCGTACTGGCCGTCCTCGGTGCGCTGAGCGCCCAGGTGAACCGTCAGGATGTGCTCCCACATGGGCTTGGCCGTGAGGAAGAACTGGCCACACTTGTCGCCCCTGCTGCTGGCGTGCGTGGCCCAGAGACACCGTCCGTACTCTCTACCATCCATACTAAGTGGCCGAGGGCGCGTTCGGATGCCGTGGATGATGAACTTCTGCTGAGGGTCGCCTGGCTCCCTGAGAACCTGCGCGTTCGAGTCCTTGTACACGGACGTGCTGTTCCTGATGAAGTCGGCGGGAGTGATCAGAGCCTGGCCAATCGCCTTAAGTGGTCCAACGAAGGCATTCTGGTACGCCTGCCACGCAGCGAGCTGCGTCACGAAGGAATCGTTATCCTCCTCGAAGAAGCTGCGGACCCAGCGGTGCACCCGATCGGGCTCCTCGAGCTTGAGCATGTCCTGGAGGAGGTCGTCGGGCATTGGCGCAATCTCGTCTCCGGCAGGCGTCTTCTTCTCGGGCATGAGGACGTACTCGCGTTGCACCCTGCGGGCGCCGTGGGCAAGCAGTCGCGTCAGCTGGTCGACGAGGTTCTCGGGAGTTTGGGATCGGATCAGGTGGTCCACGTTTGGCACCACCGCCGTGTACTGGTAGAGGAAGTCGAGGCAAGCATCGGTGAGTTCGTCGTCGTTAAGCAGGAGCCAGCTGCAGATCCTCTGCAGAACTGGACCAGGGACGTCGCCCAGAGTGTTGGTCGCCTCGAGGTTCATCGAGATGCGGCCGAGAGCACGCAGGGCCGTGAGAATGACGCCGCGGTCCTCGGAGACCATTTGGTCCAGTAGCACCTTATAGAGAGGATCATCCGACCCGAGAACCATGAATGGCGTCAGTTGTTCTGCAATGTCCAGTGCCAAGTGCTTGACCTCGACAAGAGAGTCTCGGTTGGGTAGGCGCAGGGTGATGCAGAGCAGGTCCTTTAGAGGGTAGAATTCGGACATGTACAGCGCGTTTTCTGGCAAGGTCACCATATTCCGGATCGTGAGGATGGCTTCAGTTATGAGAACCATCTCGTCCGAGTATACTTCTGGCTGGAGGATGTCGGGAGTGTCCTTCTCGATGAGGCTATCGATGCGGACCAGGATGTCCTGGGTGCCGCTGTTGCCATCGAGGACGCCGATATCACTGGGGTCGGAGATGGGGCTCCAGGTAACCGTCCAGTTGATATGGTAAAAAACACTCCCAATCTCCAGGGCCTTCTCCACCAAGCCTTCAGCCAGCCCTGGGAAGGAGTCGAATTTGTACTTGTCACCTCGTTCATACGATATCTTCACGAGGTGGTTGAGTGCAAAGGCTTGCTCCGCGGTGACGCTTGAACGTAGAGAATTGAGACATCGCATGTAGATATTAGGTCCATCGAAACCAGCTATCGCAACGTTAGATTTGGCAAACTAGCGCCGAACAGGTTCATGCCAAACTTACTTCCAGGTTGCAAGGGGATGCGGGGATCTACGGCCCGCTGGTTTTGGCGGGCTCGCAGGAACTCGTTTGGCGCATTGCTCGGCGTGGCTACGGCGCGCAGCTGCAGAGGCTTGAGGTATCGTGGCTGATACGACGTGACGAGTTGGGACGTGTTTTCGGGGTTGGGCGGCTGGTGAATAATCGAGGGTCCCCGGTTCGGTTGGTGGCTCGGCGGTTGAGGCACCGAGGGCACGCCCTGCTGATGCGAGGGCGTCTGTGGAGTGTTCGTCGCGGGCGAGTTCTGATGACTGGCCTGATGAGCTGCAGAATGTCTCGTCGTCCGGGATGAGCCGGTGTCGGGCTGGAAGATGACGCGCTGGGGCGGCGCCTCACGCAGGCCGCGCGACGCTCGAGCGCTTGCCGCAGCATCTGGGACTGGGCGGTCGCGAGCAGGCGTGCCGTCATCGCCGGAGGCGGCCGAGTCTGTGGTGCCGATGTTGCTGTCTCGCTTTCCGCGAAAGTTTTCCCTGGTTCGTGTGAGGAGGGCGGCGCCCTTTGCTGTGACGTCCTCTAGGATTTCCTTGGGCGGAGGTTCCTTGCCGTGAACAGTGCTGATCTCAAAGGCAGCCAGATTCTTGTAGAACTTCTCCTTGAGTGAGAAGGCTGTCGAGGCTTCGTTGTTTGAAAAGATGCCAAGCTCTGCCGCCATGCGACGCCATGCGAGCTTCTCCTCGGAGACCTTGTCGTACCCTCCGTTTTGGACGATGTGATTAAAGACCTTCATCAAATCGATGTGCGTCGAGCCTACCTTGGGCTCCGGGTCGAGCGTGGTGCCGCGTTTGTTGTGATACTCGCGCAATCGAGTCATGAACTCTTCATATTCCGTGGTGCGCTCGATGACATGTGCCGGTACGTCCGGCCGTGAGGGTGCCATGATTACGGCCAATGCGATCCGCGGCCTACTGGGAGGGCTTGCGCAAGTTCAGACAGAGCGGCAAAAGGGACGGAGATGGGTGGTTGCAATTGCGCCAGGGATGGGGGTTTATTATCGTCGAGATCGGTCGTTCTTCTGGTCGAGTCGCGTCGTAAACGAGATGTTGAGAGATGAAAAGTGTGAAGAAGTGGCCATGTGTCGGGTCTCTAAACCGGGCTAACAGGAAGTCTCCTCTGGAGAAGTCCAGAGCTCGCGCGAACAGAGACACCGATGCAGAGGTAGAGAGGCTGGTCGATTGGAAATGTATGTACACTCGTAGTCGATGGATGTTCCACCCAGCCCAAGTCGATTTGCTGGGGTCTGGCTTTCGTTGGGGCGGCGCGCCAGAATTTCGCCAGGATGCGCGACAGGCTAGTCTGCACGTGATTCGCGCGTCCTGAGGCCACTAAATGAATGGCCCAATCGGGTTATTTAGCCGTTGGACGTTTGGACGTCTGTTCGGCGGCCCACCTTCCTCACTAACAAAACTCCCCGCCCACTCTTTCTCAACATGGCAGTTGTGATGTTGTGGAAGGAGCAACGTAGGTTCATAAGGCAGCTGCCCTTCGTGATGGACGAGGAGAGATCTTAATTCGATGCCTGAGGTTTTTAATGAAAACTCCCCAGGAACTGCCTCGACTTTTTCCTTCTAGCCCTAACACTCGCTTATGCTGTGAATGACTTCACTCCCACGACCTGATGGCCGTCTTGCTCCACTGTCTCAAGCTGCCTCAACCGAGACACGACCCTTCCCCAGTCTCTCAAGATGCCGGAGATACCGAGTCCAGTCTCTAGTTGCCCTCTCAGGCGGTGGGAGATGCGAGAAGGTTTCTCAACTAGGGTCTACCACAGTTCTCGGCCGCACAACATCTTTACCCTGAGTATCAATGGCGAGCAACCCGTAAAGTCGGGGCCGGGCACCTTGATTTTCCTTATTCGCCTCGGACCACACCTTTTAGTAAGTGATTCATCTCCCAGGCTAGGGGCACGAAACTTACATGCAAAAGACGTCAGTTCGCCTCCACGATGTACTCAGCCACTCCAACGGTTCCACAAACCTAGTCAATGTTAATGAGGAGCGAAACGAGATATTCATCAACATTCCGGGGCAGAACCATACCGTCGTCGCCGAACTGGAAGTAAAGAGAGACTTTAATCTAGCTGTATATATGCTGAAGAAGTCGCGACTTCCTGTTAGCGACTCGATTCCCTGTGCCTTCTCGACATCCACAATGACACCACCGCCCGCCCTGCTTGACTTCCAAACAGCTTCGACCTTTGGGCCACGCCTCTCTTCGGTCACTCCTCTCCTACAGGCTCCTGCTCTCAGCTCACCACACCCTTTCGGACATCAGCAGCAAGCATCCTTCACCGAGCTATTGACTTCACCTTTGAGCTGTCTCGGTTCCGACAACCCACCCACATCCCAGTACCAAACTCCCCAAAGACTTCAATCTCTCCCGACATATGTTCCAGCCTCGACCGGCTCACCATTTGCCTCGGATGTTGTTGCTCAGCAGTTGAACCCGTACCATGTATTTTCAGGTCTTAGTCAAACTCACACGCCTCGAGTAGGCTCGCCGCTCAAACAGTTATTTCATCCTGGAGAATCGGCCAGTCAGCCTTCGATGTTACACGTCGCATCGGCCACTCAACTCAATCGACCCCTTACCCTTTCTCACAAACCGAATTCTCCGTTGAGTCAGGCCTCACCTAAGACTTTTGTTGCAAACCCGCACCCGGAGGATCCTACCCACACCCTTCAAACCGGCGACAACGCACCGGAACAAGATGTCACCGAAATATCTGGAGAAGTCATGGAGGGCGTGGAGCTTTCACAAGATGCTTCTGTGGGTGACTTTCGGCATCTCATGCCCAGGCCTCGTCAGCTTCCCTTTGATTCTCATCCTACGCGCTCGGTGTCAGCTACGGAACCAGCATCAAAGACGTCAACACAAGATCTCGTCGAGATAACACCCCGGGGAAAGAGTTCGGGACATCAGTCAACAGAGACGCCCGCAACAACCATTCCCCTCAAAGTGGCAACCCACGTCCCCAATCGAGCAGCTTCAAGGCCAGATCCAATTAGGACTCCGATACGTGCATCTATTAAGAAGAACTCGCCAAAACCCTCTTCACGAGGTTCCAAGGGCAAAAGTTCCACCAAAGCCTCGATTCAAGCTTCTACGGGTCTAAATGCGGCAGGCTCTTCAAACGGGGCATCTATCAGGAAGAGCCCGCCGAAGACCTCTCAGCAAAGATCCAAAGGCAGAACTTCCACAAGAATATCGGCTCAAGGTTCCACGGTCATAAACACTGAAGCCGCTTCAACCCAGGCATCTATTAGGAAGATCCCCCTGAAGACCTCTAAACAAGGATCTAAAGGGAAAGCCTCAACTAAAATCTTGGCTGGAGATTCTGCGGTCACGAACACTAAAGTCGCTTCAACCCAAGCATCTACCAGGAAAAACTCGCAGAGGACCGCTCAACGGGGGTCCACGGGGAAAGCTTCCACCAAGACCTCAACTCGAGCTTCTACGGTCATGACAACTAAAGCTGCTTCAACTCTGCCAACTACCAAGAAGAACTCCCCAAAGACGTCTCAGCGAGGATCCACGGGCAAAGCTCCGGCCAAAACCTCGAACCGAACTTCCACGGGCATAAATGCGACAGCCACTCCAACTGGGGCACCAACAAGAGCAAAACCGGCACCAAAGACTTCGGCACGGGCATCAGCAAAGGCAAAAACCGAGTCGAACAAAAAGAAGACACCAAAGGCTCGACAGAAGAACCCCAAGAGTTCTACCAAGGCAAAGGAGGCCAGTATAGGGTTCGCCTCTGGTGGTAAGCAACACGCGAAATCGATCCCGAACGTCTCAGACGAGAGCCCTTCCACGCCCACGACAGGTTCAAGTGCGTCGGCCTTGTCGGAGAACAAGGTGACATCCGCGTGGCCGTCACTGGAATCCCCGATCAACGACAATACTATGGTGCTTTTGACCAACGGGGAAGCCTTGCAGGATGTCAATCGGCTAACATCAACGCTATTCGACCAGTACAATTCAGACGTGACAGGTGGAAACGATGCTACTATGCTTGCCAGTTTCTACATGGAGCGTATCATGAAGGCTCGAAGGGAATTTTGGTTGGGGAAATTGACAGATGCGTCGTCCACCCAGATTTCTATGCTGAGGTAGATCTTTTAAAATGTCTAGTCTGAAAACTCATTCTGAGAGCTTAGTCGCCTTCGTGGAGATATTGCACGGGAGAGTGAGCTGAACAGTACGTCGTCTTTTGCAATCTGGACAGGCTCTTTCCGTTTCTACACTTTCTCTCATAACTTACGTGGAGTGAACTGTCAGAGGAAGATTGGACTGGAAAGACTTGTTGGTAGACTTGTACATTAATGTAATCTCTCTTTTGGGCTTCAATCATCACATTTCATTCCGTCACCTTCCCTCATGCACACTGTTCTTCAACCAACTCCCACCCTGTACTTTGTCTCTGCAGCAGACAGTATAGCCACAGTACATACATACCATGATACCAAAAGTTAGGCTTGGGCCTTCTACTTTTTTCTTAAGTTTACTAGACCATCGCCAAGGCAACTGGATGTCATCGTTGGAACGACAAAGTTACCTAGCCATGCCACACCTTAACAGCACGTGGAACATCACAGTTAACATGACGCAAAAGGCGGCGGCGTCAGATCTCAAGCCAGGTGCGAGGGTAGCAGCTATGAACAACTCAAGGCAAGCGTAAATCGTGATCAGCATTGAAAGCATTTCAACCGCAGCACCGCGCGCAGGGCTGATGAGAAGCAATCCGGTCGGTAAAAAAGGTAGCAACACAGGGTACGGGGTATGAAAAGGCCAACAACCCAATTTCCAACCCGCAAGAAAAAAAAAAAAGGTAAAAAAAAAGTCCAGAAACAAGCAAAACCCTCTCATCCAAAAAAGGGATGTATGTCTTTCTAAATAGCCGTGCTTCAATTTCCTGAGTCCCTCCTGAGATCCTCCTCTTGACTTTTGTTCCCCTTGCGCAGCCGCTCTGGTAAGAATCGTTCAGGAAGAAAATGCGAAGACGTCGATCGTGGGTGAGGCTGTCGGGGCATGGATCGGGGGTATCATGATCGAGTCTCGTAGTCGTGCGTTTGAATCCAAATAAATGGGCCATTCCAAGTGATACTCAAGCTGTCGTTGTCAGGGAGTTTGGTGGTTTACTCCTTCATCTTGACGTAGTTGCTGGGGAAAATTCCCTGGCGGCCGCCAATCTGCCCGGTCCTACGAATATGTGTCAGCATCTTCCTGTTGCTTTTTCAGAAGTCTGCGCGACTTATACATACCACCAGTCGTTGTCACTATCAGTCCGCTTGATAATGGTAATCACGTCGCCCTTCTTGAAGCCGAGATCGCCAGGTTGATCAGCATCGAAGTTGAAGACAGCCACCGCCTCGTTCTTCTTCAGCAGAGCTTGCTTGGCGGCAAAGTTGGGTTTCGGGGCGGCTGGTCGACCTGGGCCGACCTTCTTCTCGGTTGGCGCAGGGTTGTCGCGGTAGACGTAGTCGTCGTTGGCGCCGCTGTTCGCAAACGTGTTGGAGCGCGAAGGCGCGTTGAAGCCGCTGGGTCGGTCGTAGACGTCGTCCTGCCACGTCGTGGACCGCTGGGGCGCGCCGAAGCTGTCTTCGCGCCGCGTCTGGGTGCCCTCGCCGTAGGCGGACCCTCGTCGGCCGTTCCACACCACGTCATCGTGGTTCTCGTCGTAGACGGGCTGATCGTTGTACATGGCGTCGTCGCCGGCGCCGCCGCGCATGCCGCTGAAAGCTCTTCCGCTGAGGATGTTCATGAGGGGCGCGGCCTGAGGCGGAGCTCGCACAGAGCCCTCCAGGAGCTGCTGGGCAGTGTAGCGGGTTCCGTACATCTTGTGGTTGGCGTCGCGACGCTCGATAATGGCGGAACCCTCGAGGGAGACACCGGCGAACAGGCCCTTCGTCTTGGAGTAGCTGAAGATTCCGGCGACGCTCCTGAGAGACGCAGCGCCGGCGGCCTCGGCGTTGCGACCAACGGGACCGGCAGCGAGGGAAACGTTGCCGCCGAGGGTCAGGGAACCGGCCTGGGCAAACGTCTTGACGGCGCTGGCATCGTTGAGGATGAAGACGAAATCCGTCAGCTCGAAGCCGATCTGACCACCGAAGCCGGCGCCGGCGGTGGCGATGGCGCTGGGAGCGCTCCAGCTGCCATCGGGGAGGCGAGCGACGACGAGGCCGCTACCGAATCGACCGGATCCGAGGAAGCCGGCCTTGAGGACGGTGATGATGGCGAGGCCTTTGGCGTTGGCGAGGACCGAGGGCGGGATGACCTTGTCGGGGCCGAAGGCTTGGCGGGGGTTGATGAAGGAGCTCAGGATCTTGCCGCACTTTTTGCATTCCGCTGCGAGGGGGTTGCCGGGTCAGCAGAGTAGCTACAGCGAGGGAGCGCGAAGATCGCATCGCGACGAGTTAGGGAGAGGGGCATCGGGGGGAGATGGGTGAGGCGAAATGCGCCATGAGGGGCAGCGAATGGAGTTGTCGGAGACTTACACGCCATAGACGACGGGAGAGGATTGTTGATGCCCATGATGGCGGGATATCAGGTAGAAGAAAAGCCGGGCTGGCGCAAGAGGAAACGTGTTCGGGTCGAGGAATAGGTTCTTGGGGAGTCGGTGTTTTCGGTTGTACTTTTTTTTTTATGGGTGAAGGAGGGAACCAGGAGCTCACGATGCTCGGGAGAAGAAGAGCTGGACGTGTGATGAGCAGGGTACACGGAGCAATGGGGTCTCTTCCATGCCCGTGAGGTTGGTGGTTGAGTGGGGTTGGTGTGGATGATACCTAAAGCCTTAGGTACGGATGGATACAGGGCGTCATCACTGAAGCAAGCCTCAGGACTGGCCTTGACTCGCGATAAAAATAAATGCTGCAGGTTTTCCCGTAATGTGCTTGCATGTGTAACTCGAAAGAGATCCCGAGAAAGTGCAGGAAAGGAAACCTATTTTCACTGCGCAACTTGGTCAATGTGAACACTGCAGTTTGGCGGTTGTACTTGTCCTGAGGTACCTTGCGACATAGAGGCGAGATGATGACCAGCAAAGACGACGTAAGTGTGGCGCAGCACAACCCTCCCTCCCTTCGCCGAGGCTGCCGTTACAGAAACCGCCCAAAAACGCTGCAGGTTGCATAGAGGCCAAGATAAAGAGGAACCGCTAGGTCGCGCAGCGCCAAGCTGCCCGAGGACCAACGAAAGCGGTCCAGTCCTTTCCACGGCACGCCGGCGCACGAGGGCCGCGGACACTTCTTCCTTCACCAAGGGATCCATCCAGTTTGGTGGTGCGGGGAGGGGGGGGAATCCCTCGGCGGGGAAACCGCTTCTTCATGAAACCCAATGGCCGCCTGGTGGAATCCATTGCAATTGGGCTTCGTTGCTTGAGACAAGAGAAGGAGAGCAAGGGGACAAAAAACGTGGCCGGCAATAGCGGACAAGGTGCCTGGGCAAAATCCGGGTCTAGAGAGGTTGTGGCGGTGCGGCCTGTGGCGGAAGGAGAGTGCGAGAGACTTGGCTTCTTCACTCACTGAGAGAGTGTCCGAGTCTCCAAAGGCCGGGACTCCACCTGCAAATCGTCATGGGTTCCGTTTCGTCGCCGTCGTCGCTGGCGCCCTGAGAGTTCGTTCCTCAGATCAAACCAAAACCACCCCCCCCCC
>JAMQMW010000128.1:0-34487 GCA_024115155.1 Thelonectria blattea
AATAAGAATTTTAATTAATATTTTAGGTATTTATAAGTATTTTATAGGGTAATTATTTAAATTTTTAGGCCTTAATAGGCAAGCTTTAAATACATAGGTGCCTATAGGTATTTCAAAATGCCTAAGCTCTAAAAATGGGTATCCTTAGGTTGCCCACATTATGGGCACTTATGGGTTTTATAAGCCTTATTGTTACTCACTTCTGCTTGCGTAGACTAAATGGACTGTACTGTAGACTAAGCGTTATTTATTCCAAAAGGGAGAGCCACATCTTCTGCAAGACCATCTCCCTACGAAAATCCCGATTCCCCGCTTCTACCAGCGTTTCTTTTTACTCCCTTGGAGGTCATACCCGTGGGAGGGGTGGTAGACGAACCGTCTTGGGCCTTCTTCCGGTTGTAATGGCCCTCCCAGAGAATCTTCCTCCTCCTTTCCTATTCCTCGGCTTCTCGTCGCTGCTTTAGGTCGTCGAGCTTCTCGAGTTAGTCTCTGATGAGGTCTCGGCGGACGAGTTCTCTCTCCAAGGCGTGAGGAGCGGTCACTTGAACAAAAACGCGCATTAGCAACCGTCCTTTTAGAAGACGCATCAAATAAAGATCATCTGATAAAAAAGACCTACTGTAGTCAACGGAGGCCTCCTCCAGCCCAGCAAGGTCTTCGGTGTACATCTGTACATGCAGTATGGACTGGAGCTAGTATCAGGTAACTTGAAGATTCAACATATCATTTATATACCAAAATGTACATATGGAACCCAATTTAACGGGTCCATGTCTTCCTCACCATCATCGTCAAAGACGCCTTCAACCTTTCTGCCATCCCTGACCTCGCTCTCGCCGATCTGTTCATATGTCTGCTCACCAATAGGCCCTACATCTTCCGTTTTGCGCTTCTTAGCTACTCTACCACCACGCGAAGTGTTGACGCGTCTCGTTGACCACTGATTTCGAAGATGGAGCGCGGCATAATGCAGGCCTCGACTCACGGATTCGTCGGTCATGCCTCCGTCCCTAATCGCCTCATAGGTAATCCTCGCAACATCCACACAGGATTCATCGGCAACCTCCCACAAGGTACCGATGACGTGACGAAAGCCCGCCAGCTGGCATGCGCTGATCAGGTGGATGTTTTCATCCGTGAACCTCTCGTCCATGATGCGTCCAGTCCCGCAAGCTGAGAGGAATGCGAGAAAGGGGGGGTTATCGTGTAATCGCAAGTCCAGAATCGAGGCGACTGTCAACGAGCCGTCGTCAAGCAGCAAGTGGCTCTTCAAGGGGTCTTCGTTGTCCGTGTGGCCATGGCCGGCGAAGTGAAATACCGTACATTGGCGCAAGCGTGACAGAATGTCTTGCTTTTGGGGCTTGGGCTCGATGGGGTGGAGAGACATGGACTTGCAGAGGTTACGCAACAACGACACTTCTCGGGTGGCAAAAGGAAGCTTCGAGTACTGTCCAGGAGTGTGTTCCATGGAGACGAGAAGGGCCTGTCGCGGGGTAGAAGACCCAACGGGATGGCGCCGGCCGTGGACGATGGACTTGATGGACGGGCTGTACGAGGATATAGCTCTGTCCAGAACCGTCTCGGAGGAGTCTTCGAAGTAGTTTCCGGCCGCATGGATTGGGAACTTGGTGAGACTCCCGGTTGGAATCCACCAAATGCGAGGCCAACTGTCCTGGGCGGGTGTACGAGTGAGTCCCAAGGCCTGCAAGACCGGATGCGCCACGGTTTCCCATAGCCACAGCAAGAGGTCTCGAGACCCAAGAGCGTCCTTTGGGTCTTTCTGCAACGTTCCCCATTCGGGATCAGGCCACGATGGGTGCAAATCGTCATCGTCATCATCAGGCAATGCGAGGGCTTCCCAGATGCTGCGACCGACCCTGGGGTCCCTTGATGCCCGTGTCGGGTAAGATTCGTCGACCTTTCGAGCTCGGTAGATATCCCCCACGTCTTGAAGGCTGAGCTTGGGCAAGGGAACAAGACGCATCTGGTGGCGCTCGACAATGATGGCATCGCACCGAAACTGACTCACATTGACCACCACGATAGGACCTTTCTCTGCCGCGCCCTTCATTTCTTCCTCGGACGGGGCAAGCAGGAAATCTTCAAATCCAGGCTCCCTGCGAATGTCGCCGAGCAGCCTTTCCAGCTCCTCGTCTGCTTGCTGCCTCCGCTTGAGGCTCGCTTCCCAGAACCTCTCGGTATCGCTGGGTTCCCTGTTATGATCCAGGGGATCGTCCAGGGCGTCCCGAAGACCGGCCAGTCGGTCTACCAAGTCAGGGTGTTTGGACCGTAGGCTCGCGAGGTCTGCCCGCATCTCCTCGGCTGATTGAGAGAGCACGGCTCGGCCTTGCTCGAGGAGACTCAGCGCGACTGGCAAGGGGTATCCCGCATTCAAGGCTACGGCGCATGAGTCGGAAGCCAGCCCGGCTACTTGTCCGAGCATGTACAACTTGTCGGAGTTGCGGAGCGATCGAAAGATGAGTTTTGGGAAAAGGGAAACGGCTGCTGCTGAAGCTTGGTAGGCTTGCTCCCAGTCTGGGACGTCTGCGCAGTACGCGAGGGCCTCCCTTGCGGCCGTGATTCGATGAAGGGTCGGTGATTGCGTTTGGGCGAGAGCCGACAGGTGGCACTGAATGCATTCTGTCAGTTCCGCCGCCGTGTCGGTCGATAGGTACTTGTGACCAAGATGAGTCCCCAAGTTCTTCCAGCGACCTGCCAACGCTTCATGGTTGTCCGGAGTAAGCCTCACCGCTTCGCGCGAAACCGAGATGGCTTCTTCATTGTCGGGGATTATCTTAGACTTTCGTCCTCCACCCCAGTGCCGACGACCTAGTTTCACTCCAAGATTGTCCAGGAGCAAAGCGCGACTCGAGTCGTCAAGGGGACAAGCTGCCAACGCTTGGCGGGCTGTATCGATGGCCTCTTCGAGATCGCTCTTGCTTCCCTTGCTGGAGTATCTGTCGACGAGAAGTGTTCCGAGGTTGTCCAACGCTGTAGGCAGGAACGGGTCGTTGTCTGATGTGGCATCGATGGCATCCCTCATAATCCGGATGGCCTCCTCAAGATCAGAGACGGACTTCTGCCTTTCGTATCTGTCGTGGAACTGGCAAGAGAGGTCGTATAAGGAGGCTGACCGCTTTGGATCATCTTCTGGAGCTACATGGACTGCCTCCCTCAGGATCCGAATCGCTTCGTCGAGGTAGGCTGGAGCTCCCGTCACTGCGTATTTCTGGTTCAGTTGGCGACCTAGGCGACGGAGGTACATTGCGCGTTGAGAAGGGTCGGCTGAGACTGGGATGGCGTCTATTGCAGCGTTTGCCACTTGAACCGCATCTCCGAGGGTTGCCATTCTTTCACAGGGCAGATGAGTATGTTGGAACCAGTTGTGGTTGTCTTGTTCGACTGGACGTGTCTAGGTTGAATCTCACAGCCTTATGCGTGCGTCAGCAAATCTGCTCATGCATGCAACTCATAACGTCGGAAAAAATGCAGCGCCGCACCGAGACGCGGGGTAATCAACATCAAGGCAGCCAAGTCGTGGCGTACAGAGGTATTATCGTCTCAAATCTCATTCGTTTCCCCTCTATGATCTATCTCGGCATCTCCCGACCTTGTATGTTGCTTCGCCACGGCAGGTCAGCTCCAAGGCTATATTTCTCAGAGTCCCTCTTCTTTCATGTCCAATCATGGCTGAACCTCTGATTAGCCAGGAGGCTTCATGGTATGTCCAAACGTATCCATCAAGGCATATACATTCTTACAAGAGTCAACACAGCTCCAACCTGCTAAACCACTTGCCTATTGCGGCCAACTCTTCCTTTGGTAGCTGCCTTCGCATTATGAACGGCAGCCTACGGCGCAACATTTGTATTCTATCGGGGCCGGGTCAAGATCGTTCGAGCATTAGTCTTGAATCAATCCATTCTTGCATTCCCCAAGAACTGCAATATGCCTGCCGCTACTGGGTCCTGCATTTGCAACGGGAATCCGTGCTTGAAGACGATGACGGGCCGGTTTTCAAGTTTCTCAACCACCATTTTCTTCACTGGTTAGAAACATTGAGCCTGATTGGAGATGCTCCGAAAAGCATAGCCATTCTTCAGACTCTACAAGGACAACTAAAGGTGAGCTGGCCTGTACAGAACTTACAGAAGCTCTATGGAACAAATACTGACATACCGATAGCCAACAGGGAGCGAAAGGCTGGCCTGCTTCCTCACTGATGCCCTCCGACTACTCTCCACAAACATGTCGGTAATCGATTCCAACCCACTTCAGATGTACTCTTCAGTACTTGCGTTTGCTCCGAGATCCAGTGTCGTAGCCAACCTATTCACTCAAGAAATGGCTGAATCCATGTCCCTCCGACCAGCGCAAGAAACCGACTGGAGCCAATGCCGACAGATCTTGGAAGGACACCACGGACCGGCCACCTCTGCAGTCTTCTCCCCGGACTCAACACTCCTGGCATCCGCATCTGACGATTGTACGGTTCGGCTCTGGCGTGTCGAGGACGGGAAATGCACACGCGAACTGATCGGTCATACCGACGCGGTAAACTCGGTCACCTTCATCCCCGATGGGAAACGTCTCGCTTCCGGCTCTCTGGACAAGACTGTGAAGCTGTGGTCAATCGATGAAGGAAAGTGCCTACATTCTCTAAAAGGTCATCATTGCTGCGTCAACGAGGTTGCGGCTTCGCCCGATTCCACACTTCTCGCCTTCGCCACCGAGACGTCTCGTTTCGGAAAGATATGGATTTGGTCCGTCACGAACCGCCAATACCTTCATGAACTCCGAGGTTCTTGGGGTCCAGTGCATTCGGTAGCCTTTTCGCCTGACTCGACGCTTCTTGCTTCCGGGGCGGAAGATGGTGTCGTCCGGATATGGAGCGTCAAGAATGGCGCCTGTATTCGGAGCCTCGAGGGGCATGACAGCAGCGTTTTCTCGGTTGTGTTTGCGCCCAATTCCGACCTGCTCGGCTCCTCTGGTGATGGCACCGTACGACTGTGGTCTCTCTCGGACGGAAGTTGTATGCAAACATTGGAGAGCGACTCCTTCACGTCATCCATTTCCTTTTCCCCCGATTCGACTCTTCTTGCATCTGCCTCGTCGAGCTGCGCCATCCAGCTGTGGAATGTCGAGGATGGAAGTTGCGAATACAGGCTGAAGAGCCATTCTGTTGAGGTGAATTCGGTTGCTTTCTCGCCCAACTCGAAGCTTCTTGCTTCCGCCTCTTCAGATTCGGCAGTACGCATCTGGTCTGTGGATGACCTTTACGATGAGCCTACCAGCGACATTCAACAAAGTCCCCTCACGAAGCTCTCGCCTGATCACAAACTTCTTGTATCCAGCTCGAATGATGGCACGGTGCGGTTGTGGAATGTCAACGACGGAACATGCATCTGCGAGAAAATGACCGGAACTGAAGCATCTCATGTCGAGGAGGCGGAATTCTCACCTGATGCCAGACTTCTTGCTCTGACAACCCTTTTCGGAGAAGAATGCTTCATGTTATTGAGCATCCATGACAGGGAGCACATCAGCGTCCTCTTTCAAGAGAATTCGGCCTTGTCTGCGATGGCATTTTCCCCCGACTCGCGAATTCTCTTCTTTGGCACATACAAAGGTTCCGTCCGACGGCTAAAGACCGATGACCAGTCTATTCGTGAGCTTCCCTCCCACCCAGCTGGCTCTTCAGTATCTACCTGTGCCGCTGCACCCGACTGCACCACGTTCATGTCGGGAGACTCTGACGGTATGATACGGATATGGAAGGGTGAGAGGTGCATCCACGAGCTTTCTCTCCACGAAGGAACGGTAATCTCGGCTATATTTTCACCCAACTCGGAGTTGCTTGCATCATCCTCCCTCGACAAGACGGTTCGTCTTACGCGGACAAACGATGGAAGCTGCGTGAGACAGCTCAAGTGTGGCGACACTGTCAACTCGATGGCATTTTCACCCGACCTATCACTTCTAACGTCTGCCTCCGCGGATGACACACTCCAAGTGTGGTGTATGAAGGATGGCAGAATGCTCCTAAGCGAAAAGTTTCCTCACATTGGGCGATCCAAGCTCAGGTTCGACCCTGATGGTTCAACCATCGTGTCTGAGGTTGCTACGTTGTCAATTGAGGAGCTCGTTAAAGGTCACGGAAGCGCTGGTTTGGTTGCTCGTTGGACAGACTCTGGCTATTCCATCAGCCAAGACTGCCACTGGTTGCTTTGGCGGGGGGGGAAGTTTCTCTGGCTGCCAGTGACGGTTCGTCCCGCGTGTTGGGAAATCCATGAAGCTACCGTTGCAATTAGCAGTCTCTCGGGAAAGATGGTTATTTTTAGGCTTGCTAATAGGTTAGGGGTATAGGGCTGAGACTATTAGATACGAATTTACAACGTCAGTTCACTTGGGGGAGTTTTATGGCTATAAAACTTCCATTGCTTGTAAAGATGAGCTAACCTTGCGAGCTCCGGCGCAGGGGGTCGATTGGAGGTCCCGAACACTGTCTAAACCAACCCTTCCAGTCCTTGGATACCCCAGCTTCCTCAACTCGGAAGTCCGAGCCTTTCCTTCGCGTTCGACCTTCTTTAAAGGCCCTGTCCGAGCTGTTCCTATCTGCCCTTGAGGCCTGACGGCTTTGTCATCTCTTCTTCCTACGAAAGCCGCTTCTGCGAGCTACTCCAACGAAGCTTTGGCTAGCTAGCTGCTTGAGGAGACGGATTGAGGCTCTTCTTTGACCGTCTTGTCTTGATATCCCTATCGGGGACGACTTCCCCGGCCGAAGAAGTGTGACCTAAGAAGCCCAACCCAGAAGTCCGAGCCTCTCACCTTCCCCCGCTCTAGGCACGTCCAAAGAGCGGACAGAACACATACACGACAAAGAGTCACTTTCATCAATCAATTGCACAGTTCATAATTTTCCTTCAAGCCACAGCCCCCCAAACAGGCACCCGAGTGTTATTGCCCCTACCAAGTCTCAACTGGCAGCTTAACCTATATCAGTACCGTCTTCACATCTGTCGACCGTGCCCAGGCGAGAAGAACCACACCCCCGTTCATGAAGTACGTTGTTCATCGTTTCCAGGCACCTATCTGCGTGGATGGCCACCTCAAAGCACCGTGCTGGCCGTTCAGGCCTGTTAAGAAGAAGCATGTCTCGATAGCCCCGTATTGTAGGCAAGGCAACCCAAAAGCTAGCGAAAAGGTAACGACTGTCCAAAAGTCCCCCAGCATCTCTCTGCATCCAAAGGATAAACAGGGAACAAAGGTACTCAAAACTGAGTTGTCTTGCAACGATGGAAATAACCCCCAGCCACGTTCCCCTCGGTACCGTCGTGGCAAATGACCCCCTTGAAAGTCTTGTTCTGGTTCGTGATTGTCCGGTAGGGACCCGGACGCTCCTTTGGCTTGCTGTCAAAGTTGTAATTCTTGCCGTCCGACTTGGCCGGGTACTCGCGGTACGACGTGGTAGAGCTGCCCGTGTTGATCCTGAACAGCGTGTTCCCTTCCTCGTCCCTGTCCTTGTTTTCGTAGGTGTGAGGATACCCCGACTTGGTCTTTTCGTTGGGGCCCGGCGCGGCGTCGAGTTGCTTTTGCACGGTCGACTTTGAGATTTTGTTCTGGTCTTTGCTGAGTTCGCTGTTCTTGCTGTAGTAGTACTGCGAGCCCGCAAAGCAGGCTGGGGGTTAGTTATAGTTGTCATCAAGGTGTACGATGCGGCTTGTACCTCCTCCTCCGCCTTTCCCTTTCCCTTGCTCTTGTTCTTGGGCATGTTGGCTGGGGGTGCCTGGGGAGGAGACGCGGTGGCGAGGCGTGGTGTTCAAGTACGGTCGTGGAACAACTTTGTCAAGAGGAGAGGCAAGAATTGATTGTAACCTCGACTTCTTCAATCACGTTTGAGACGAAGGCGAGTTAACCTGACAATAATCACACTTCCACGAGTCCGAAGGGGAGCCGGGTTATATCGCTCCAGGTGTCGAGCACTCTCACGGTTGATTTCCATTCCCGGCGACATGCGCGCCCGGTTACTTGGCGGCTCGACATCGGACACGTCCCGTCGTGTGACTTTGAGGCCCCCAAGGCAGTGGAAATGCATGCTTCAATTGGACAACACAAGCTCCAAAGCACCAACTGTTTGCTATGGGTGGGAGCACGGCATTTCGTATTGGAGGAGCTGACACGGGCACAATTGTGCTCGAAGAGATCACCTCCAATAGCGATATGCCATGTTTTCCGAGTCCAATGCGAGTATGGGATAGTAGCAGTGAAAGTGCAAATGCCGACACGAGCACAGTTGTGCTCAAGGAGATCATCGCCAATACGTACCAAGTTCTCCAAGTCCAATGCAAGAATCGTATGATGATGCTGAAAGTGCAAGTGCTCGGTGTTGCTATTAAAGAGCTTGGCCAATCTTCGAGGGGCATGCTTGTGTTGGTGGGTGAGACAGAAGTCACACTTCCTCGGACATGATTAACCCCGCTTCCAGTTATTTCCTGTCACCCGAGGTTACCACATCAATCATTTCCATCTCGCTTTGTCTTTGCTAGAACCCGCCATGGCCGAACCGCTCCGCCTTCGACTCCAGTCTCTAGAGGACGACGACGACCCCTGGATCATCGAGCAGAAGACTTTTGATATCCTCAAAGAGTACCTGCAGCCGAGCAGCAACGCGTCCCCGGCCGAAGCGGCCAGCGAGCTAGATGACCTCACTCCGATGAAGCGCGAGGCTCGGGGTGAGCAGGCAGAGGATCCGGAGAGCTTTTTGCTTGAGACGTGGGGAACATTTATCGCAATCGCGAAGCAGATTCCTCATGGCCACCCGTCGCAGGGGAGGTTGGTTCAGATGTTGAAGGAATTAACCCTGCTGCCTGCGGCCGAGATTGAGATATGGAAGGTACAGTCAGGCAGTGTTGACGATTCTATTCATGCCTGTGGCTGACTTTGGCTGACTTCATGTTTTAATGTAGAAAAGTACAAACATGTGGGCAGATCTGCCACTGCTGGCGGCAGCATTCAGGGAAGCTTGGATCGGTATGTCTCAACCGTCTCAACTCCCAGACGTATTCACCAACTCGTATCCTTAGAGCCTCGCGGCAAGGACGACTCCTACGAGCCCTTTGACCAATGGGTCAACTTCCACGCGTTCTCCGCCCGTCTGCTCGCCGCCGGCCTAGCGAAGTGGTTTCACTTTCCCGTCTGGGCCCTCCGGGACGCCCTCGAGGAAGAGCCTCACAAGGTCAAGGACATCTGGGAGTACCGGGTCCGCACGGCGGCGCAGTGGATCGAACACGCTCGCGACTTGCTGTTCCGGTCTCTGGATTCGGCCGAGTTCCCGTCGAGGCAGCTGGATCAGATGGCGAACGGTCCGCTGTACTCTGGGAAGAGCGGGCTTTCGCGCGAGAGGTGGGAGTTTTGGGAGGCGGGGTTCCGCGAGTTGGCTGTGCGTGATGGGGTGTCTGAGGAAGTCGGGTCTATATGCAGCAAAGCGGCTGAGCAGATGGCTGGGATGGAAGAGGAAGTTGGTGATGAAAGTAGACGTGCTGATGGCGCTCAGGCTGCTGAGGGCGAGCCCGTCCCTGAGCCCACGACCACATCTGGGGACACCTAGCGAGTCTTTTAGTAGTTTATAGAATACTAAAACTAAATTGAAGCAGCAGTGAGAACCTGAGTAGTCCCATCGAGTCAACCTTGACAAGGACTCGACTTGAGCTTCACTTTAATGCAACTAACTTGCGAGCTGCAAGGGCGCACTTACGAATACATGCCTTCTATTGTAGTGGAAGTCGCTTTCGCATTAATAAATATGATAAATTGTTGATTAGTCTATTCCAATATATGGATTCCGCGAAACACTTTAGAGATGGGAGTGTTTTCTGTAGACGGCATGGAAGTGGACTAGTGCGAAATTGAACTCGGACTTGATCTGAATTCAAGTCCCGCACCGCCCAAATCAAATACCGTATCATTCTGTAAACTCGGACACGACGGCGTCAAGCGGGAGGTCCACTTTCCGCAAATAAATGGGGTTAACTGGGGAGCTCTAGCCATATGTAGCTTAGACTAAGAGTAATAGTGGACCGCCAAGAGACGCGGTTCATCCGAGTTAAACGAGTGGGTATGGTACTCCGACCTTCGTATCCGGACTTGAGTTGAGTTGAGTCGAATTGAATTGAACTTGAATTGAACAATTCAAGTTCAATTCAATTCAAGTTATTTGAGTTACTTGATTCCATTTGATTCCATCCGGTCACGAGACAACAATATCTTAGTGCGACCCCTTTTTCTCGCGCTGAACAGAGTTTTCCTGCCCTTCCCCTGAATTTTATCGGTTCTCTTCAACAATCGTCCCCTCGTCAAGCTCAATTGGCCTCATAATCCCGGATTGCCATCATCCCCATCCCAATCATGGCTTTTAAGGATGCTCTCGCCCAGGGAACCAACCCATGGACCCTCTCCAAGCGCAAGCAACCAAGCAACGAAGACGACAAAAACTCGCCCAATCCTGATGCCCACGACGACCAATCTCGTCCCGCGAAAACTCCAAAGACAACGCGAACCACCGCAGCCAAGTCAGCTAACAAACCCACCGCATCCAAACCTGCCAAACCCAAAGCCGCTCCAACCACCGACGCCAAGAAACTCTTCGACGAAACCCTCAAGGCCGTCGACAAACGCGTTGCCCAAATCGACAAGGAAGTCCCCAAGATCTGGGGCAGCAGCTACGCCATCACCACGGCGACCTACGCCGAGGCTACCTGGAAACACTTGCCCACCGTAACCAAGATTGCTGCGACGGACAGCATCATGGCGTTTAATCTGGTGCTTAGTCTAGCAGACGCGTCGCACACGGATCTCAGCGCCACGGCCAAGATGTGCGGCACGTGTTGCGACGAAAGCATCCCTACGTTTGAGAAGCTTGACGCGTTGTTCCTGCCGCTCATCGAAGGGAGAGAACTTCCCTCGACTGACGATAGCGGGATCGCGCTGTCCAGGGTGCCGGAGCGCTGGGCGAGACACGAGGTCATCCAAGCCGAGTTTGAGGAGAAATGGCCCAACAAGCAGGAGCGCAGACAGTTGGACGTCCGGGGCTGGGCGTGGGAGAAGCGTAGGAGGGAGGCCAGGCGGGCGAGGAGGGAGACGCAGGGGGATTGGGTGAGGGTGGCGTTGAGCGATTTGGTCGAGGAGAGGGACTATCTCGCCTTGTTTGGAGTGGAGGAGTATTTGCCAAAGAGTATTGCCAAGTTGGAGGAGTTGGTCAAGGCGAGGGGTGTTTAGTTTCTTCCGGATCTGTATGAGTTGTAGTGTAGAGCTACGTGAGTTTCATACGTCGACCTAATCGCACTTGTCCCAAGCTCCCCTCCCACGGAACGGCCCGAAACACGATCCATAATAGCGACTAGCCCCTTCACCCATTCACGCCGCCAAGTACATATTCTTAAACATCAACGTCCGAGGTTTCTATGGGTATATTCTTCGGTTGGGGAGCTGAGCTTGGCACATTTTTGTACAAGTACTCGTGCGTGAGAGGTATCCTAGTGTAGCTCCATCCCCCCCTCGGAAACAACTCGTGCTTGTAATCAACACCCACCATCTCAAACGCATCCACAACAGCCTCGTCAGACACGCCCTCCGAATCACACCTCACGGTCTTCAACTGCGGAAACCTCGTAAACTTTGCGTCCGCGAGACCAAGAAGCCCTTCTCGAAGACGGTCCGGCGGCGTCGGCACGTCGTGGTCCAACAGCGTCAGCGTCACGAGACTAGCCGGCAACTTGTCCGTGAGGGATCGGCGGTCCAGCGCCGCGGGACTCTTGTGGTAGAGGGCGAAGCTGGTCAGGAGGAGGTCCTCCAGCTTGATGAACATGTCGAAGCTGGGCATGGCGCTGCACTTTGGGTCGATGGCGCCGAGGACCTGGTACCGCATGTCGAGATGGATCGACTTGAGCGACGCGCAGAACCGGGCCTTGTTGAGGTGATGCTGTATCCCCGCCTCGTCGACGCCCAAGGCCCGGTAGGAGAAGCTCGTGAGTTCCCCGGTGCACCCGGCGAGCGTGCGACGGAGCGCCGGCTCGAGAACCCCGTCGGTGCCGGCCAGACGGAGGGTCTTGACGCTGGGCATCCGGGGCCAGTGGAAGGAAGCTTTGTGCGCCACCAGGGTTTCGAGCTCCGGCGCCAGAGTGAGCAGCGACTTGTACTCGTGGTCGATCTCGATGGTCTTGAGCGGCACGGTGCTCATGCCGAGGGCGTTGAGGGTCGCCGTGGATACGTCCCAGGGATTGAACGGGAGCTGGTGCGACTTGTCGTCGAGTCTCAGGTGGTGCAGCTTGGGACACATGGCGAGCAGGATGGTCAGCAGCTCGCTGGCGACGATGTGGACGAGTTTGTGTAGATTCCGGTCCTCGGCGATGCTTCCGCAGAGGAACGCCCGTCGATCCATGTCCCTCTTGGGATCAGTCGCTTTCTCAGGACTCTCATCGGCCCTCATCTCCCAGATCTTCGCGGCACTGGTCCCGAGAGCACTCGCACACTTCTCAAACGCCTCTCTGCCGCGCCAAAAGTCCAACTGATCGATCATCTCGGTGCGGAAGAACACCACTTTGACCGACCTCGCCAGGTCCGGGCGCTCGGCGAGCGTTCGCAGGAACGGCTCGAGGCGGCGCTTCCACGGGACTCGGCCGCGGGCCCTGACGGGCCGGGGGTCGAAGAGGTGGTGCATGATTTCCTGGGCGACGGCCCGGAGCGGGCGAGACATGAGGCACAGGGAGTAGAGGTCGCGGAGGTTTTGGCGGAAGGAGGCCAGGTAGGCTCCGGTGTCGCCCCAGAGAGGCCATTCCAGGTGGCCGGTGCAGTGAGGGCAGAAGTGTTCGAGGATGAGGCGGAGGAGCTCTGGGGAGAGGCTGGCGATGGAAGTGGGTTGTTCAGATTGCTTCTGCTGAGCGAGGTCCATGTTGGGCTGTTGTTCCTGGGGTTCAATCTGATCCATGTTGGTAGAGTCGGAGTGTTTCTGGATCTCAATGTGATCCATATTGGTCGATTCAGAGTGTTTCTCGATCTCAATGTGATCCATGTTGGTCTCTTTCTTTTGCTTCTCGATACGATCCATGTGGGTTGAGTGAGATGAGGAGAAGATGGAGCTGCTCTCAACTGCCGGAAACTCCCCCATGCAGGTTAATCTCTTCCCCCACGCTGAACTACCAATGACTTACCCATGCAAAGGTGCGCGTTTACGTGGCTGGTCGACGCTTGATCGCATGACTGGACCAGGGATGCCCCGCCCTTTGAGAGAATTTCTCAAATTCAGCTCGTTCACTCCCGCTTGCCGTTCCTCCCATTCCCGTCGAACTTGTCCCGGAGCATTCCCACCGGCGTACTTCGTACCAAGTACCGCCTCCAGAGAAGTACGCACATCCTTATTCGTACATCACCACATATCCAAATCACCATGTCCTCACCGCCAGACGCGGAAAAGAGTCCCCGCGGCTCCAAAAGCCCAAGGAGTCCCGGGTCCAACCCCGACGCGACCGCCGTGGGCATTCTCCCGGCTGCTCATTGGCAGCAGCAGGTTTGTTTTGTCACAACAAATCCCGTGGCTTGGCGGCGTCCTCACGTGGAGAGGTTTTGTTTTAAATGCTGACTGCAGCAGGATGAGGAGAATGAGAATTCCGACGCGGATTCGACCACGGGCCAGAGTCTCTCGTCGTCGACGGATTCGCTGTCGTCGAGCATCTTTGATTATCGAAAGGTTCACGGTCGGACGTATCACCACGAGGTTGGGAATGCGCAGTATTGGTAGGTGACATCAAATCACAACGTCAACGATTGAAGAAATGCTCACAACCCACCCGAAAAGGGGCGCCAATGATGAAAAGCAGAGCGAGTTTCTGGACATCAAGTAGGTCACCTGAGCAGGTAATGTCGACCGCCTCTGATCCGCGCAGCCATCACGCCTTGACTCTTGGTATCGGCGGCGAACTCCATCTTGCGCCGCTCGAAAAGGACAAAGTACGGGTAAGTATAGAACAATGAAGATGCCTTTGGTATTTTATCTAACCCATGACAGAAAGTAATTGACATTGGAACTGGAACCGGTATGCATCACCGTCCCATGGCTGGGCGTTGAAACTACATGTAACTGACGCAATGAATAGGCATTTGGGCCATGTGAGATTCACTCCTCGTCTCAACACCCGGTATCACATGGCACATTCTAACAAGAGCAGAGACTTTGCCGATGAGTATCCCGGCGCAGAAGTTATCGGCACCGACATCTCTCCCATCCAACCCTCCTGGATCCCTCCCAACCTGAAGTTGTAAGTTCTCACAACGCATATATCTATAACATACATCCCACCCCAAGGGCCACCAATGCTCACACTCTCCAGCGAAATCGAAGACTGCACCCAAGAATGGACATTCCCCGCCGACTCGGCAGACTACATCCACATGCGCTGGCTCGTCGGCAGCATCCCCGACTGGAACGACCTCTTCGCCCGGGCCTACCGAACAACCCGACCGGGCGGCTGGGTCGAGAGCTTCGAGCCGTCTCCCTTCTTCACCAGCGACGACGGCACCGTAAAGGAGGACTCGGCGCTCGGCCAGTGGGGGAAGTTCTTCATCGAGGGCGGCAAGAAGTTTGGCATGAACTTTACCATTGTCGACGACGAGGTGCAGGTTCGGGCCATGGAGGAGGCGGGTTTCGTGGACATTCAGAAGTTTGAGTTCAAGGTAGGTCTTTCATGTGCAGTGGTTTGCCAGGGGCTAACTGACATGTAATAGACACCCGTGGGAGGCTGGCCCAAGGATCCTCGTTTGAAAGAGCTGGGCCATTTCGGTCGACACGTCGCTCTGTCTGATACCGAAGGCGTCGTTCTCTTCATGGCCAATACTCTGGGTTGGTCCGAGGCCGAAGTGCAGGTGTACATTGCCCATTTCCGCAAGGAAATCAACTCGGGCAAGTATCATCCTTACTATAGGCAGAAGGTCGTGTGGGGAAGGAAGCCTGAGTAGTTGCCTTGGATGTGACGCGTGGACTGGAATGATTCGTATATGCGTTATTTCGACTTGTCAATATTCGTTGCGCCTTCTTCATGTTCCTTCTGAGCGGTTGGGGAATTCACATCTTGTTTCTGAAGCCGAGATAATTTGAGACAAAATCCATGATTATTTCATTCAGTTCAACTTATCTTCTCGTATACTCAAGGGCGGATCTTCTCTACAACTTACAACTTACAAGGTTCAATGTTGACTAGCCCCTAGCCTGTATCTTGATGAAAGCTTCAAGTCGTTTCATGTTAGTACTCAATCCAGTCGACGGCATTTATTCATCCCGCGGCGAGTCTCGACCATTCCGAGATTGCCGCAGCCGGAACAAGCTGGTTTCTGGCTCAAAATTGCGGCGTTCTTGTGGGTGCGAGCTTTTGCGTGACGTTGATCCTCTCCCACAGTTACATGATCTTTAAATGCGCAAGTCTTTGGACGCCGAGCAGAGCTAACCAGCTTCTGGCATGTTCCTCGACGCTCTTTGCCGCGGCCGATCGAAACAGCGCTGTGCGAAATACTGTGACGTCTTGGAGGCAATCATCAAACCGTCATGGGCCACGTTGAGCACATAAATGTCCAACCCCGCAGACGCGGTCACGAACGGCGAATTCAAGAGCACAACTGTCTCTCTCAGTGAAAGCCAAAGCCCGGATATCTCACCTATTAAAGGCCAGAGCCCCCAGGACGCGTTTGACAAGTTGAGTCGGACATTCAACGAGCCCAACTTTGAGTTTCCGTCTCACTAGTATCCGACCTTCCGCCTCGAGCCTGATATGTCATCCGATTGCTCGACGTCTATGTATTCAAGACCGGGTGTTGCTTGCGTCGATTTCTCACAACACGACTTTTCGACGTTGAATGTGTGGAATTTCATTGGCAGTTTTGAGGAGGGTGGCATGTCTACAGATCATCTGTTTAGTGGAGGTCAGTTCAGCCAGGGACGGGGATAAAGTAAAGATGTCAACTCAAGGAGGGGCTTTGTAGTTTGCCATCGCTGGAGCGTGAACGAGGGTTTGTTCTGTACGTCACTGATATGATACGAAGACACAGCCTGCAGTGGGCCGTAGAGATTCCATGATCTGGCAGCACATACTCGCCATTTCAACAGTTCATTCGGCCGCGTTATCTATGTTTCGGCCATCAGAAACGATACCAGAATTTCCCTGTGGCCGAAGCTGTCTCTGGGTCTTGGTGGCAGCTATCTAACTTCTATTCCGCTCATGGGTAAGAATTGCGCCATGCCAAGGGTGCATCTGGATGCGTGTAATACGCTTCGTGGGCTTTATAGATGGCGAGGAATGGCCACGACATGATAAATGTATTGATTTCATTATCTCCATCTTTGCTAGTTGATTAGCAGGGTTCTCAACCAGTTTCATTTATGCGAGTTACTGTTGCAGGAGCATCCTCTCGTTGAAGTCTCAACCATGAAACCTTCAACTCCTGCTGCCATCCAGGTTGACCCCAGGGTTGAAGACTTGTCAGAGAATGTGGTTGACGAAAAGGTACCGAGCGAACAGTTTATTAAATCCGACTAGTCGTCCAAGCAAGAGCTCCAGCTCAGAAGAAAGCCAGTTCGCCTCCCTCATCCCGTGTCTCCTTACAATCTAACCTACAGACTCGACTTCACCATCTTACCCATCCTCATGTTCGGCCTATTCGCGCTTCAGCTCAACAAAGGCAACCTCTCGTACGCCATAACAACCAACTTCACAAAGGGTCTCAATATCAACAAGAACAAGGTCAACTACGCAAACCAGCTCGTACTCGCCGGCATCGTCGTCTTCGAAATCCCATTCAACATGATTCTCTCCCGGATCGGGGCGGCAAAGTGGCTCGCTGACGAGGAACGCCACATTCTCACCAACCGCGTCGTTCTCGACGATCCACGAACGAAAGTCGCCCTCTCGAGCCGCGCAGGTCCTCTTAGCGGCTTCAAGATAGGGGCCACCTCGACATCGACCTTGTCACGCTCACTCCCAAGGGCCGTCTCGCGACGTACGCACTCGCCATTATCAAGAACATACCTAGGCTTCAGTTCCCTCAGGGCCCGTAACTTGGCGTCAGTCGGCAACTTTGGTGTTTGCGTCTCCACAATCCTTGTTGCTTGCATGTGGATTGGCGATAGAAGCTCATCCAGAGGACCCCTTTGCCTTTTGTGCAGCGCATCCTCGCTCCTCTTCTCGGGCAATTATGCCATCCTGACCATCTTTAACTCCGGAACGGTCATTTCCAAGGGAATATACGACGCTTGGTTCAGTATCAACACGCCTGGTCCTCGGGAGAGATGTCTCAACCTCGCGCTGGCCGTCGCCGTGTCGAATCTCGGTGGGCTGTCGGGACAGAACATGTTTGTGAAGAGCGACGCGCCTTATTAAAAGGGGATTCTGAAGATCTTGTGCATGTACACGGAGAGCATCGTTTTGGTGGTGGGCATAAGGCTTTACTACCTACTGGAGTGAGAATAGGGCTTTGGCAAAGGCGTGTCAAGATGGAGAGGTCGTCTCATGGGGCTGATGTCGTGGCTGTTAATGGCACGATCAACGTCAAGAATGAACTGTAAAGGGGGGCCTATGGGCATATTATGTAACTTCTGCACTATCTTCAAGCTGAAGGCATGTATCTCTACCATGATATTGGACGTTTTATCACGTAATATCCAAGACTGGCTGGCCAATTATGAAAGTTGTGGCAGCATGGCTTCGTGTCGTTCAACTTTCGGCCACGGGCTGGATGAGGCTGAGAAGCAATTAGTCAGTGAACAGTTTATTCTCTTCATAAGAGCCACATTTCTCAGACCAGATTTAAGAGGGATGAGATTGAATCGACACATGAGGCATATACACACAGCTGAAGACGGTGCACGGTATATAGGTAATCACACGCTCCCAAAGTAATAGCCCACACCTGACCATTATTAGCACAGCCGGTCAGATGAGTGCGCGATTCTTGTTACTCGACTGTTCAACTTTCATCAGTTGCGCCCAGTTAACCTCATGTTCTATACCTCATTACATAGCAGGATGTACGGTACGTTGGTACCATATTAGTAATTACCTCCTCGGCCACCGAATCCCACGCATTCTCCCGTTGTGAAAAGCGTCCACATTCAGACTTGAATACATTTTCATTGGCAGATGGCCGTCACGTTCACAACATGACTCGAGGCAGAGCTGAAAGTGCCAGCCTAGAATGAGACCACCCTCACAGCTCCCACGCTCAGCTCGAACGACGCAGCGACGCCGACGCAGAGCATTGACGTGAATAGCCTGATGAGAAGTAATACATGTCTGATTTGCCTCGTATTGAAAACGCCACAGAAAACAAAACTCGCTCGCAGTGGTTGCTGCAAACAGCCAGGTCGAAATGCCCAACGTGAAGATAAATACCAGTCCAACCCTCATAGCTGATGCCGTCGAACACCCAGTGCAAAACACACCTTCATCACCAAGACCTCCATATCTCTACCACAGCAACATGAAGCTCACCCTCTTAGCCACCTCCCTCCTCCCCCTCCTCGCCCGCGGCGCCCCCGAAGTCGACTCCAGAACGACCAAGCCTCTCTGCACGATCACGGCTCGAGTCGATTGCCAGCCGACTCCGCATACGAGCAGCAACCCGTCGTACCGACTGAACGCTGGAGACTACGTCTTTACCGGGGATCACAAGGCGGGCGAAAAGGTGCAGCACGATGGAAAGGTGAATGGGTATGTTTCTCTTCTCGTGGCGATAGACACGATGGCTCGGAGTCTTGTTGACGTTTTAGGGATTGGGTCGCTGTCAACCCGGCAACGCTGGCAACTCTGGAGTGCTGGGTTCCTGTTTTGTATCTTGATCCTTTCTGCTCTGGTATGTAATTCTTTTTGAGGGTAGACAGTAAACTAATAATGTATATCAGGGTGTGTTGGACAGTGTTGAGGATAAGGGGCAGGACTGCAGATTCGTTCTCATGGAACCTCGAGAGATTGGCCCGATGGCGATAACCGAGATGGCTTATTCTTAACTATTTATTATCAATTGCCATTTATTATAATTGGTCCGTTGGGCTCGTTGTGTGAAAGTGGTACCTTTACCGCTATCGTGATTGCACGTTTCGTCAAAGCACTTGGTGGTCTTTTCAACCGCCGAGTGAACGGATTGGTTGCGATGCAACCAGGAAAATACACGCCACCAGGGTCAATAAGAAAGTGGACTATGTCCCATGTCGTAAACTTATGCTTATTCTAGGCTTATTCCGATGCCGAATGCAAAGCACGAGGGTAAGCCCCATGATGCTGCAAGTCTTCCCAACGTGGACATAAGACTCGAGGGCCAAGAGCCCAGTTCGCGACAGATGGAAAGTAAGTAAATAAGTCGCCGAGATGATGCAGAGAGAGATCAAAGCTCAGACTTGAATGTTTCCAAGCCCTAGTCGAGTATTTTTAGGTGTCACGACCAAGAGAGTATTGCATGCAGCTCGCATGCGCCAAAGAGCCAGCAAGACGTGACTTACCGCCCTTGAGTGATACAATAACTAACGATGCCCTCTCTTCGCCACGGTGCATTTAAGCAACTGAGCAGTTGCACCAGAGTTATCATAGACTCGATGGAGCCCACCCATCCACGAGAGCCTGGAGGTTCGTCTTCAATTCACATACAAGATGCCTCTGCATCACGATTCACGACTGGAAACACCTCGTTGACAAATTAGGCCATAGACACTTCCAAATTACCCTTCATCCATTCCCAAGCCCCCTGTTCCTCTTCCTCCTCCTCCATTTCGTAAGCATAGGTGCCCTCATGAGAGTGGCAGTCGGCGTCTTGGATATCTTCTTCCAGCAGAGCTTCACCTTCGACTGCCGAGACACGCTCGACGACAGCCGGCAAGCTCAACCAGTCGGGATATCCCACTGGACCATCGACGAAGGGCAGCAGCTCTGTAAGTCACCAATACAAACCGGCGAATGGGAACTAATAAGTCACCCTCCTCCTCCCCTACGCCATCAAAGCAGCCATGTACAGCGGCCTCCTCTCGTCCAACCTGTTACCTCGCTGTAGCCCCCTCCCCGCCCTACTACTGCTCGACGGGCAACTGCACTTGAGACCCCTTCAACACGCTATTCATAAACACGAGCTGCCTCGATATCTCATCCCACGTCCGCCTCAACTACACCGACGAACAGACTACGACTGCAGTTGCTTCGGTCAACGATACGTCCCTTAAGAGCCCTCTACGCCAACCACATCGTGTGAACCCTTTCTCATCCAATCCAACGCCCACTGGAACGCCGCCGACAATGCGCTGGAGGGCTTCGAGGATCTAGATGGGCTGCTGGTTGTGGTAGAATTGGCCAATGCGCCAGACCTGGAATGGGAGCGTGGATGGTAAAGCACCTGACGTGGGAAGCGGTCCGATGCGACGTCTAATTTGGCGTCTAGATGGTGAGGCCCTGGGTCGTTTATGGCGAGTACGCAGAGTACATCCTAGGCGAGCACACGACCGTCCAGAACCTCGACCAACTCGGCTGGAAAGAAGCAGACCACGAGGCCAAAACCTCGTCATCTTCACGCCCTCGGCCGTCGCGCGATCACACGACCAGACAGCCAACTTTTCCGTGCCTGAGGGGGTCTTCTGGCTTCTCTCGCAGGGCATGACCACCTACGGCCTGCTCGACGGCTCGCTGCAAAACGACTACTACAGGGTGGCCTACACAGGCTTCGACACCAGGACGATGGTGTACCTGGGGGGTAATACACGCGGGCCGTCTACATGAGGGAGTACTTGATGATTGCGATTCAGAGAAACGCCAGGCGACGACGGTGGCGCAGACGGAGCGGGCCGATGACGGATGGCGGGTTTCGGACGACTCGGGACGAGGTGGCGATCCGGGGGAGGAAGTGGGTGCCGAGGGAGTTTGTGGTTGCGAGGTGGGTGTGGTTATTGAGACGGGGAGGAAGATAGTAGTAGTAGTAGTAGTAGTAGTAGTATTGTTTAACGCCGGGACGTTCCTTTCTATAGGACAAAGGGCGCCTGAACCAGCCAAACTCTCTGAGTCACATAGGGCGAGAGGGAGGAGGAGTAGGAGGCGACGGAAGACACGGAGGAGGAATACACACAGCTGACGAACTCGCAGAGGCGGCAAGACTCTCACGGCGAGGATACACCGGAGAGAAAAGATCAAATGGTGCATGTGTATCGCCAAGGCTGAGCGCGCCTCGGACAGGGGTTGATTCCCAATTTAGCTGGATGACTTGGGCTCAGTCAGCAGGCTAGGAAGAAAAGAAAGTGAAAGATGCAGGGAGTCCGTGGCATTGCAGTGGCCCTGCAGTGGCCGGTGGGTTGGTTGCATGGTGGCTGTGAAGGGGAGGAGTCGGGGACTGGACCCGTTCGAGTCTTGGTTTTAGTTGGCTCGAGAGCGAGAGATGTGGGTTTTCTACGCTTGGAGTTAAGCTTAGTTTTGAGGTTGTACCGGCTGGACTGGAGGGACTGGCTGGGGTGGCTTGAGACTTGAGTGACTTGAGTTACCGGTACCTAGACTGGACCAGGTCATCTCTTGTAAGCATGAAGTTGGAAGTGACTTGGCCTCTTGACTATTGTAGAAAGACAACATTGAAGATGTTCAACATGAAACAATCCCAACTTACACAACATGCCCGCACAGTCGTATCCGGACAAGTCCAGTGTAATCGGCGACCAGGAGGAGCCCTATCGAGAAGTTACAGGCTACCCGCAGACGACCCATGTCCCGGCCGTTGTCAGCTTACGGGTCCGAGATGGTCCTGGAGAATTTCTTGTTTTTTATGAGATTTATCATCAATGGGATGGCAAATATGTCAATTGAGTCGACTATACACAAGAAGCACTCAATGAGTCCCTAGAGAGAGACATGCCCAAAGACAGACACCATACTAGACTCCCCCTTTCAGCCACCACTCATCCCGAATTAGAAGCAATTCCTCCCCAATACCCTCCACCTGAACCAATCACCTCCTCCATCTGGTCCCCGATGCCAAGACTTAAGCGGGCAATCCTCCCAGCCCCATCACAGCCTTGGTAGGGCGACCTTTCCTACCTTTCCCCCTCGGGCATGGCACTTGCGAGCGCATGCAAGCGACGACTAATTATGTAACCCTTGCAAGAATCCTTCATTGATCCTGGACCCCGTCAGACCTTCATCTCCAACTGAGAACTCATTCTTCCGGGTCCCGCAGGTTTTAAAGACTCTGAACAACCCACCGACGAAAATGGTGGCTTGCGATGGCTTGCAGGTTCCCCTCTTGCGCGCCGACGACGACTCGATTCGATCCCAGAGAGACGACTCCTCGATCCGAGACGAACGAGACGATATGGACCCCCTCGATCATGACATCTCCAGGAGCAACAACCCCCGCGGTTCTCCAACGCCGGGCGGTTTGTCGTATATCGACTACTCGGAAGTCCCAGGAAACAGCACCAACCCTTCACGCTCCCCCATGAGCCAATCCGACACATCCCGCTTCCCCTCGCCATACACGCCCTCCTCGCCCGTCTTCCGCACCCGCCACGACAGCCAAATCAACCCTCTCATCAACCCTCACCACTCCTCTCAGACAACCACCACCACCAACCACCCCTCCATATTCGACCAACATCCTCCCCCCCCTCCCCCAAAAGACGCCTGGTGGAAAACCCTCTTCAAGAGCAAATGGGCCATGGTCATCTGTCTCGCCATCGGCCTCGCCGGCGCATTAGGCCACCACGTCCTCTACATGTCCCTCGACGGACGCGAAGCCCGCGGCCAACAATGGTGGCTCCGTCTCGGCCAATTCATCTCCTTCGTGGCAAAGGCTGCTTTTGTCTTGGCCCTGCTCATGGCCCATCAGCAAGCCGCCTGGCGCTCCGTCGGCCAAGCCGGATACTCTGTCAACGCCGTCGACGCCCTCTTCGGCGCAGCCCACGACGCCGCGGAACTCTTCAACCGCGAAGCCTGGCGCAAGTCGTGGCTGGTCATGTTCCTGGCCATATACGTCTGGGCCAGCCCCCTAGTCGTCATCTTCTCCTCCGCGACGCTCAACGTCGTGGCGGAAACGCGCAGACAGAGCACCACGTGTCCGTCCATACGCACGCTCAACTTCTCGCACGACGAGACCAACGACTTCCGCAAGGTCAACATCCCCAAGGGCCAAGACCTCCGCAGCTTATCCTTCTCTCTGTGGAACACCACGTCGGAAGACCTCGACGACCCGAACCACTTCGACTACTGGACAAAGTTCTCGGAGCCCCTGGCCGCCATCTCGGCAAAGGTTCTCTACGGGAAAGAAGCCATCGCGCGCGAAAATGTGGCCCTGGAGGTCTGCGGCGCGGGATGGAACTGCTCTACGACGATCCGCTTCGTGGCGCCGGGGTACAAGTGCGAGGAGCTCGCGCGCGGGAGCAATTCCACGCTGAAACCACTCGGCGACATGACGGCGCCGTTCAACATGAGCGTTCTCGTGCCAAACGGGAACTACACGTACATTTCCGTCGCCGACGAGGGCGAGTACGCTGAACAGCAAGTCGAGTCCGGAGATGCCGGGATTCCCACCATGTCGCCGCCTTTCCCGGAGCACCTTGGAGCTTTCCGCACCGAGCCGGCGATATGGCTGGGGTATGCCTCGGTCGAGAACCTCACGGCCGAACATCCAGGGGATAGGACCGCGCCGGGGTGGTACACCGCTTACAAGCCGGTGGTGTTTGCGTGCGAGCACTACGAGACGAATTACACGGTGCACCTGAACTACACGGGCGGCATACAGACGTATGAGGTCGTCAAGCGAGACTACATGCGCAAGATTGTCGACACGACGTTTGTCCGAGGGCAAGACGCCGACGACGGAACGCTGGATAAAACCGTGGCGACTCCCGTGGAGAATTACATTTACCCGCGCGACGTGCGTCGATATCGCAGAACGGCAGCGTACCACGCACTGGGGAAGCAGCTCCGAGACTTGATCAACGGAAGCATCAAGATCCCAGGAACCATCACCGAATCGCGCATCATCCGCTCGAGATTGCTAGACCGCCACGAATGGCTACCCGTCCACGAACTCCAAAAGCAAGTCCGCGCCATCTACGAAGACATCATCGTCTCCCTCTTCTCCGACCCCCAAATGATCGCCGTATCATGGGCCTCGGACCCGACCCGCCCATCCGGAGTCGGATTGGGAGGCAAAGACACAATGTACCCGTGCCTGCGCGAACAGACGGCCAATTTCTTCTTTTACCAGTGGGAAGTCCTGGCGACGGTGTACGCCGTGACCTTCATCATCGCGGCGGTGGGCGTGGTGAGCGGGTTCTTGGCCATGCACAAGGAGGGGTTGGAGGAGCAGCGGACCATGTTGTTCTCGAGCATTGCCGAGGCGACCAACGGGGTGAGGATTGTGAAGAGCGAGGATAGCGAGACGGTGGTGAGGTATTGTCGGGTTGATGAGGGGACGGGGACGGGGAGGGGGAGGGGGAGGGTGTATCGGTTTGAGAGGGAGGGGGGGGAGGTTTTGGGGAGTGTGAAGAGGTGAGGGTGTTTGGTAATTAGAGAATAATGAATTTTATGAACAAGAATGAGTGCGTGAGTGAGGTTGATGTTGGCATGTTTTGGTGTTTGTGCGAGTGTTGTGGTCGTGATCCTACCAATATCGACCAGCACAGCCACGACATCTCAAGGCAGCACGCACTGTTGGGTGCCATTGCAATTCCTCTGAAGCAGGCGTATTTACAATTTTCCATGTATATTCTCCCACTCAACCACCACTTCCCAACATCAACCTCAATGTCTCCCTTCCTTCTCGCCCTCATCCTCCTCCCTCACGCAAAAGTCAACTCATAAATGACGACCTCTACGCAACCGACCACTCACACGACCACTTCGGCGCCTCAGTTCCAACAGCCACGTTAGCACCGTCAGCAGAGATGCAACGGCTCCAAAACACCAAACTTCCACGATCCCCTCGAGATACTGGTAACTCGTGTTAATTACCCGTCTGTCCCCGACAGAGAAACCTCTCCCAGAAACCAACCCGCGACGTCGGGATGAAGACAAAACAATTTAATAAGCACCTGCCAGCAGACTCAAAAGCTCACGCCTTCGTCCTTGTGCCCATTTCCCTTGACCTTTTTCGCCTTCTTTTTTTTCGTCTTTTCTCTCTTTTCCGCATTCACTTTCGCTGAACCCGCCTCCTTGGTTCCATCCTCCCCTCTCGTAGTGTCCTCTCCTTTCATCTTCTTCTCTCTCTTTTTCCCATCCTCCTTCGCCTTCTCTCTCTTCATTTCGTCCGCTCTCTTCTCTGCGGCCCTTTGTTTCTCTTCCTCCTCTCTCCTCTCTTCCTCCTCTCTCCTCTCTTCCTCCTCTCTCCTCTCTTCCTCCTCTCTCCTCTCTTCCTCCTCTCTCCTCTCTTCCTCCTCTCTCTTCTCTTCTTCCTCTCTCTTCTCTTCTTCCGCTCGCTTCTCTTGTTCCGCTCTCTTCTCTTCCTCTCTCCTCACTTCTTCTCTCTTCCCTTCTTCAACCCTTTTCTTCTCTTCGTCCTTTCTCTTCTCCTCATCCCCCCTCTTCACTCCGTCCTCCTTCATCCCCTCCTTCGTGCTCTCCCCCCCTTCTTCCCCGTCCTCGTTCACCATCTGCCCCTTAACCTTATCCTCCTTCCCACCATCTGCCTTCGCCTGTCCCCCCTTCAGCCTTTCCTCTCCTTTCTCACCATCTTTCACCCTTCCCCTCACCCTATCCTCCCCCCTAACAACAACCCCAGGCACTCCCCCCCCAACCCCCAAAAACACCCAAACCGCCCACTTCCACCTAAACGGATTCACCACGACGCAGAACACAAACCACCACACCAACTCCAAATACGTGAAAAAGTCAAACGCCCCCCTCGGCCCCCTCCTCTTCAACACCCTCGTCCCGTCCACCCACCGCCTCATCCACTTCTCCCGCGGCCGCGTCAGCGGATCGACCAGGAACATGAGCAGGATCCGCGTGTAGATGCCAATGTGCCAGTTGCCCACGCTGCCAATCGCCGACACGTACGTGCAGTTGATGGCCGAGATGGAAGCGTGCGACGGGGGAAAGGTCTGGAGGTACCAGCTCGGTGGCGCGTAGGGTTCAGCGAAGCATTCGTCTGGGAGGAAGCCGAGCGAGGGGCGCTTGAAGCCGGTGGCCATGACGACCATGTCTGCCTCGACGAGCTCTCGATGACCGGGGCCTCCTTGAGGAACGCCCTTGCTGCGTCGGTTGACGAGCACGCCATTCTTAGCAAACTCCTCGATATCGCACCGCACCCACTCGGCCTTGCCCTCTCTCAACTTATCCATGACATCCGAATTCACCATGGGCGTGTCGGTGAAGATGCCCTTATCCGCCGGCGCCAGGTCCTCGAGGCCGCGGTAGAACAGCTTCCTGAGGAAGAACTCGGGGATAAACGAGAGCATCGTCTCGCGGCCGAGGATGTTGAAGCTCAGCAGCGTGTCGACGAGGATGTTTCGCGGGATGATCCATTTGTCGGAGCGGGAGAGAATGGTAATCTTCTGGGCGTCTTTGGCGGCAAACTCGAGGGCTTCGACGGCGCTGGCTCCCCCGCCAATGATGACGATTTTCTTGTCTTTTGCGTTTTTGCTGCAAGGTGTCAGTCATATGCCAAGTAAGCAATGCAATCTTCATACCCCGTCAACTCGCTCGAGTGGTACATCTCCCCCTCAAACTCCTCCATCCCTTGTATCTGGACCATTTTTGGCTCACCACACGTGCCAACCGCAGCAATCACCCCGTCAAAACGTCCCTCCGACCCATCATTCACAACCCAGCACCCCCTCTCGCGATACACCTTGTCCACTCGCGTGTCGAACCGCGTGCGCTTCTCCAGGCCGTACTCGCGAAACAGCTTCTTGACCTGCTCGACAATCTCCTTTCGATTCGGATATCCCTCGTGCCACTGGACCGACGGGTGGAAGCGATACATGAGGGAGTGGATCTGCAGGCCGGAAGAGTCGTTGACTCTCTGATGCACGTTAGAACAGTGCAGAAAAAGGGTTCGCTCCTGAACCTACCGTCCATATACCGCCAACTTGGTCTTCTCCGCCAGCCTCAAAAATGGTCACGTCGAAGCCGTGGCCGACGCAGTGGGCGGCAGAAGTCACTCCGGTGATGCCGGCGCCGATGATGGCGATTCTGGGACGGCGCAGGTTCTGGTGAGGTTTGGGGGGTTTTGGCGAGAGGAGTTTGGCCGTGAGCCATTGGTAGATGAGGAAGAGGAAGACGAGTGGGTTGTACATGGCGAGCGTTGATGAGTGATGGTGAGTAGGATCTGGTGCCTAGGTGGTTTGGTGTAGAATGGTCAATCTGGTGTAGAACGGTCGATAGAGTGTAGAACAGGTCAATCCGAGAACAGCATCAATCCATCAAATTGAGTTGTTTTTGCGTGAAATGAGCAAGTTGGGATATGGAATCAAGTAGACGTCATGACATTTCGTACTAGTGACGTCAGCTTCACATGTCACTCCGCAACCGTCAAGCAGTAAACACCACAATTACATCGCCGTTATGCAACTCCATTATAATACCATTCTTCCGTTTAATTATCCATTCCATCTCCATTCAACCCTTCTACCCTTCTCTCAACCCATCACCATGGACAACCCCGGTAAGCCCCAGTCCCCCATCTCACCTCCTCAACTCACCCTTAACTCTCCTCTCACCCCTCCCAGTCAAGGAAATCCCCAGCGTAATCCGCTCCCTCGCCCAAGGCTCCCCCGAGCAACAAGAAACGACGCTCAACCGGTACTTCCTCCCCAACGCCTCCTTCACCCACCCCTTCTGCCGCGTCCCGTCCTTCCCGCGCGGCTCCATCTCCCTCGCCCCCGACATCAACTCCCGCTGGGCCATCCTGTGCATATACCGATGGTACCGCACCCTCAGTCCCGAGGTCGACATTTCCATAGACTCAACCGGTACGTCCTTCACCCCAGAAACTATTAGCCGGTATGCTAACTCCTAAGCCTTCGACCCAACCACCCGCCTCCTCTACGTCACCATCCGCCAGACCTTTTCCGTCTGGTTCATCCCCTGGTACTCGGCCTCGGTCCGCCTCGTCACCCTTCTCCAACTCGCCCAGCGCACGCCGTTTACTCCCCAGGACGTCGAAGCAAAGGTAACCGTCAAGAAGACGGACAACGGGCGCGTGACTAACCACCACCTCGCACAGCGAAAGCAAAAGTACTACATCGCGAGCCAGGAGGATCTGTATCAATCGACCGAGTGTATACGGTTCGTGGCGCCGGGGATCGGGCCGTTTCTGTGGGGGTTGTGGCAGTTGTGTAGTACCGTGGTGTGCGTGTTGGGGTCGTTGGTGTTTTATCGGGTGTATATATTCCTCAACCAGGCCTCAAAGGCATGACTCTGTATATACAACTTCATCTATAGACACATCAACTCAAGGAACCAAAACAAGCCTCTTCCCACCAACTCCCTCCTCCCAAACCCTCTCCACATCCTCCATCCGCACCGCCTCAACCCCAAACGGCACCTCCATCCCCGAAAGCACCTCAACCAGCCCCGGAACCTCCCTCACCAACTCCCCCTTGCTCACGCTCCCGATCCCCGAAGCCATGACCCGAATCGCCTTGACATTCAACAACCTCATCGGCAACACCAGCTCCTCCTCGCCCGCCAACCCCCCAACCTGCACATACTCCAAGTTCTCCCCCGGCTCAACCTCCGCCGCACGCATCACCTCAACAGCTACCGGACCCCCCACGTAATCGAGAACCACGTGCACCGGCCCGACGCTCGGCGGGAGAACCAACGGGCTCTTCATCACCACCCGCTCGTCCAAACCCTTAACTCCAGCCAGAGTCTCTTCATCCCGCGAAACGCCCACTACTTTTCCGGCTCCGAGACCCCTGGCAACCACGGCCGCTGCCCTCCCGCTCGCGCTCGTAGCTCCCAGGATAACCACCGTCTTCCCCCTCACGTCCCCTCCGATACGACACTTGAGCGCCAACCAACTACTCATCCCCGGATTCGCCAGCGCCGCAATCCCCACGGCGTCACACCCCTCATTCAACTTGACGAGCTTCTCCCGCTCGACATTAACCCGCTCGGAAAGCAGCGGCGCGGCCAGAGCAGTCAGGTAGTACTTTTCGCCCGTGGCCTCGTCGATGCCCACGCCGTCGACACTGGGGTCGTAGGGCAGAGGAGAGCCGGCTGCGCTGGGGTGTTTGCCCAGGGCGCGGGCGCGGACGACGCGCGGGACGCCGACGGCGAGCATCTTGAGTTGGAGTTGGGAGGGGGAGGGGGGAGGCAGGTCGGGGACGTCCATGTAGGAAGGGGGAGAGCCCCAGGCTTGGACGCGGGCGGCTTTCATTGCTAGGTTTGAGGAGGTGTGAAAGGAGGAAGTTGGGTTGAGGCGAGGGGCTGAAAGGAGGCGTTTCAGGGGCTGGAGGGTTCTTTGCATTGCAGGCAGTGAGAGATGAGGTTGTACTAAAGACTCAAGCGAATAAGGAATGAGGTTGGATGATGAGTCGTTGCTTTTATACACGTCCAGTTCAGATCGGTGTTTTGAAGTCGTCCCGTCCAAGTGACGAATCTCGGCGCCGGGCGATAGTGGAAGCTCCGGTCCGGACGAGGTCGGTGAACTTGCGGACCGGAAAAGCCGGCTTCTTATGGCACGGAGTATTCGATAGGAGTCCGTCTGTGAAACACTTGTGCTTATAACTTCTCATTATTTTGCTTTCGTGTTGGTCTATCCCTCGTCCTATTGCCCTGGGTGTGCATGGTCTCTGTCCCCTTGTGTATACCCCCGGACCTATAGCGAACATAACCCAGATATCACTCAACCCAAATCAACACTCCAAGAGTGCACCCCAATTCACTCACATCAGATTCATTCACACTACACAAAAACAACCCTCCTCCCCACCTCCCTCAACACCTCCAAAGCCGTCCCCCTCGTCCTCGCAACCGCATCCTGATTCTCCTCTGCCCGTCTCAGCATATACAACAAACACTCCTCAAACGAGCCCCAAATGGTATATTTGTACACTCCCACCGGCCTTCCCTCCTTTCCCTCATCACCACATTTCCTCTCCGCGACCAAGCCCAGCGACACCTCGTCCGCCATGCCCATCAGTTGCGCAAAGGCCAGGCTTCTCACACCCCCGCCATTATTGTTGACCGTCGAACCGGCGCTTCGCCAGAGGGACAGTGCAGAGTCGACGCTGGCTTGGTTGTGCGTCGCGAGCATCACCTCTGCGCTCCACGGCTTCCCGGTCTTCGTCGGGGCATCCGTCTCCCCCGCGAGGATGAACTTGACCCCGTTGTTGTAATTCTCATCAGTGCTCTGCTTGGACGTATTAAACCCAGCGACATCAGGATCCGTGTGCAAGTACGCTCCCCGGACGAGCTTGAGACCAATGGTAAAGTCTTTCTCCCTAGCGACATTCATATGCCGCTTCATCTTGGACACGCCGTCCTTGAGGTACCTGCAATATATCAGTCTCCCACTCCTCGACTATCATTCCTCAAGGACAACATACATCTGATACGTGTTATACACCACCGCCCCCTCCTTATTAAACCTCGCCATGGCATCCTATCCCCATTAGCACACCCACCGCGTACACACCCCCCAGAACAACATACCAAAGCAAGTCGATCAATAGCAGCCTGATGAACCGACGACTCAGCATCAATCAACACCCTCACGCCCCTCTCCCTCGCCTTCTCCAGCACCTCACCCAACGCATCCCCAAACACTCCCAACCTCCTCTCCGCAACCTCACGCCCCTCCTCCTCCTCACCCCCCAACCTCGCAAACTCCTTCATAGCCTCAACCGCCACCGGCCCCGCCCCCGTCAACCTCAAGGCCAGAAAATCCTCGCTCGTCAAATGCTCGACCGTCTCGAGATTCATGTCAACCCACTCCCTCAAGCCCTCATCCCCAGCCGTTAACCCAACCCCCGCACCGCCAAACTTGGACTCCCTTGCAAACGCCAACACGATCCCGTCCAGACCCATGGCGCGCAAATCCGCAATGTTCCGCTCGATCCGCCGCCTTTCATCGCCGATGCAAAACGTTTTATAAAACGTCTGCTCGACGGGCCAGCGCAGGAGGGGAGAGGCGGCGATGATGCGGCTCCATCGCTTGGTGGCGCGGATCAGGATCGAGAGGAGGGGGGAAGGGAGGGCGGCGACGGAGAGGACGGTGAGGGAGCGGAGGAGAGTTGAGAGGGGGACGTCTTGGAGCACGCGTTTGGGGGTTGGACGAGGGGGTGATGCTGTTTGGGAGTGTGATGAGATGGTACGAATAGTCTGGAAGGGCTTCCTAGGGAGAGCAGAGAGACGAGGTCCTCGCCGGTACGGCACAATGAAGGCGGACCGCATAGCCATGAGCGAGTCAAAGTGTGAGTTAAAGGTCTTACTTCAAGCGTCTCCGTCATAGGTACGTATACTATATACCCGTCAGATACATCGGTCCCCAAGCCGATCAGGATGTCACTCATCTCATCTCTCTCGGGTATCCAAGGCATTCATGATTCAGCCCCATTCGCGTTATCTATCATATCCAAATCAGTGTGTCACCAAACCTCATCTCCACGAGAGACACCTTCGTTTACGCCGACTGCCGCTCCGTGCCTAGATCGGACCCGATCCCGGACATGGCAAATCTGGGGAAGTTTGACCCCTCCGTCCAAATCTTCTCCGTCTCCCAGTTAACGCCCCTGGAGCCTCGCCGCGAGGTTAGCTTAGCCGCCGTTGGTGCTGTGTAGTTGAAGCGGGGTTGGACTTCAACAGGGTCACGATGCGAGGCACCGGGAATTTATATCCCAGGCCATCGACATGTGCAGATGCTTCTAGATAAGCTGCAGCTGCATATGCCGATGGAATCCGTACGGAATCGATGCCGGTCCTGCATTGGCTTGTGGTTCAACAAAACGACGTGCATGCCCGTGGGCCGTTATCTACAGCCTACACCCAAGTCTTTTCCAGTCGTGACTCGCACAGAACCTCGAGTTGTGGAATCCCCTTACTCGGCCAGGACCCAGACCGGCTACATCGTGGCCGTCTACGAGCGCCTCAATTGCCGTTACCGGCCTGCAAAGGGTCTGGCCTGGAGGTCTGGACTGGAGAGTCTGTTCAGGCCAGACTCTCGGCCCTCGAGCACCCGGTTCTCATTGCCTACGCAGACGCTCAAGTCGAGAACTGCATAGGCCTGCGATTTCTCCTAAACAGACCAATAAGGACTAAGAATTCCACAGAACTATCAGGGGCGATCAGCAAAGTGTCAAATGTCAAAAAGCTCATGAATGATAGGCAATCCAACGCCTCGCTACATGTTCTCATGTTAAAGCCAACTTCCACCCAAACTTGTGAATAACCTCTTGCCAGTCCTGTTTTCCTGCCATCGGTGTCATTGCAAGGTCTCGAGTGTGCCACACAGTCCTCACTGCGTTCCAAATTGCACAAATGTTGCTCAACGGCCATTGCCCGTCCAAGATAGAAAACAGCCCAATCACTGTCTTTCGCTGCTGGTCCGAGGAACATGTGCAGCCGGCAATGAAGAGCGGCCACATGGGGAACGACCGTCGAGGTTGGCCCTCGACAATGATTTCTGAGAGCCATCTCAACAACTTTTCGTGAGGCTCCAGTATCGAAGGGTGTGTGATTTCCGCGTCGAGGCACGTGAGCCTCAAGTAGATTTGGGCAGCCACTTGAAACGACTCGGCGCTCTTGAGGAGATATTCGTTACTCATATCGTCAATCTCGGGACACAGCTTCAAGATTCGCTGCTCGAGAAGCCGACATTCGGATTGTCGCTGAACCATGGACATTTCTCGTTTACTCGACGGGCCAGCGGCGAGAGACAATGCTGATATGTGATTGATGATGTCGACCAATTCCATCGAGCAGCCAATATGCTCGTCGACCAAATTGTTGGCTCCGTGGAGAGATGGAAGAGTGTACTCGGCCTGTGCGATTCGACTCATGGCATGATGGTAGGGGTCATCTGGGTCCGAGATTCTCAGTTGTGTCGTTTCCATCAATATGTAACGGAAGCGAAAGTACTGAAGTACGAATTTGGCCACGGCGGGATCAATCGACGTGGAAAAGTTGTCGAGCAGCGCGAGAGCTCCCAGCAGATGTCGCAGCCAAGTTGGTCGCGATCCGTCGGCAATTTCCAACGACGCCAAAAGTAGGCAGGTCAAGAGATTCTCTTCGGTGCTTTCGGCGCTTCCCAAGCAGCTCTGCAGCTCATGGAGAGCCTGCACCTTGTAGCGAGCGGACAGCAAATTGTAGTTTCTGCCGTCATCAACCACATTCTGAGCCCATTCGGCCGCACTCAAGGCCAGCACGGTGAAGAGCAGAGGACCTTGGTGAAGAAGGACCCGGGGCATCACCGAGGTGAGAAACAGGTTTCGGTCCGTCGAGACGTAGACCCTGCTGCTACTAATGACTTCCGCGTCTGTCTACAGTCAGAAGGGATCAGGAGGGGGAAGGGCCTTCTTACAATACTGCATCAAGGCGGGCTCAACAGCGCGAAGGGCTCGTTGCCCCGTGCCCTGAAATAGGGAGATTTGGCGAGGAATCGAGCCCACGTCCAGCCTTGGGCCATTGGGCTGGTTGGACGAGTCCCTCTCGCCGTCGGGCAAGCAAAGAGCGGGAATCTCAGTCGACGAAAGATGTAAAAAGTTGGACTTTCCCGCGCCTCCAGTCGTAGGAATGATGTAGTGGTGCGGCGAGGTAGCCACGACGAATTTAAGAGGATTGGAGGCGGATCCGGGGATGGGATAGATGCAGTCGGCGCCGGTTCTTCGACAGGTCAGGCAGACGGGTTTTGACTCATCGCATCGACGCTTCCTCCGACGACAATTTGAGCAGCCGTCGCGGCTTCGAGAGCCACGCGCTCCCGCCATGGTGCATGTTGATGATTGTAGAAGCGAGGTGAGAAACGAAGGTGAAAGCGATACCGAGACGGATAAACCGGTTGATGGTCAAGAGGAAGGAACGAGAGGCTCGTGACCTGGACCCACTTGACTGATGCATTCGCGGCCGCTTATCAGAATAGAAGCCAGTTTCAGGATGATAAGATTTATTTTAATGATGTGCATAAAAATCAGTTTATGAGAATATCAGTTACCTTGGCTTCAATATTTCAGAACTCATAAATTGACCTCCATAGTCACCCATAGTCAAATATGCAATATTCCGTCTCCCCAAGTCCCCCAACGCGGGGAACCAAGCCCGGCGTCAGCTGACGTCGTCTCCCGCCGCTATAAACCCGTTCGCACTGTGTTTCAGCCCCTGCGCCCACGTGAGCACCCTGCATGTCCACAGTGCGCGACTGCATCTTGGCCGCATATCAGGCTCAGCCTTTTTGCTTCCCTTCCCCTCGCGTTTGGTCAAATTCCAAGCCAGACTTCTCTCCGAGGGAAGCCCTCCAGCCTTACATTCCTCATCCCCCCCCCC
>JAMQMW010000128.1:34554-49750 GCA_024115155.1 Thelonectria blattea
GAGGCGCCCTGGTCATCCTCGAAGGCCTCGACCGCAGCGGCAAGACGACGCAGGTCAAGCTTCTCGAGCAGAGGTTCGTCGAGGAGGGCAAGCGCGTCAAGGTCATGAGGTTTCCCGACCGGTCGACCCCGATTGGCCAGATGATCGACTCGTACCTCAAGAGCGACGTGGAAATGGACGACCATGTCATCCACCTGCTCTTCAGCGCCAACCGCTGGGAAGCCGTGTAAGTCACACAACAAACCCATCCCGTCGCCCAAAACGTCTGACTCCCAAAAGCACACAGATCCAATCCCTACTGGCCGGTGGTACCACCATCATCTGCGACCGGTACTACCACTCGGGCATCGTCTACTCTGCAGCCAAGCAGAACCCGTCTCTCAGCCTGTCGTGGGCTCGCGCGCCCGAACAGGGCCTTCCCCGGCCGGACCTCGTGCTCTTTCTAGACCTGGCCGAGGAGCAGGCCAAGGCGAGAGGCGGTTGGGGAGGCGAGGTGTACGAGAGAGGCGAGATGCAGAAGCGCGTGCGAGAGCTGTTCTGGGGTTTGAGCATGGGGGGGAAGGACGCGCAGGGACGGGAGGGCTTGTTCGAGGGGGGAGAGTGGAAGCAGGAGGAGGAGGATTTGGTGGTGGTGGATGCTGGGGGGAGTGTGGAGGACGTGGCTGAGGAGATTTGGAGCAAGGTGAGGACGAGAGTTGAGCAGGTTGAGAAGGGGGAGGTTGGGAAGAGTGTGAGGATTGTGCGATGACCGTTGTTGACAAGGCAAGCATCAAATAAAAATATGATCAACATGGTTGAGCCGTCATTAGTTACAGGGCACCTCGACTGACGGGTTATTCCGATGGGTTGTCCACGCTGAGACTCATGTACTCCGTACCTAAGCAAGCACGAAGCAAGCATCTTGGAATATGAAAACAAAAAAAACGTCTTGACCCAAGCCAATAAACATGCAAAAAGATGGAACAGTCCCCGAAACCTGGCTCGAACAGGTGACCTTTCGATTACGAGTAACCTTTACAGTCGAACGCTCTTCCAGCTGAGCTATTCGGGGAAGTGACTGTCTTAACAGGTTGTTGGAAGCCGAGATTCTCACGCAGGTCATAAGCCCTAATCGAGTAGCCCTAGCACAAAAGTGGGCCCCGAAACCGCACCCTGATTTTCACGCGGGGCAAAAACAAAAATTGACGGGACCCAATTTCGCAACTCCCGCACCAAAGCCTCGAACATAAAAAGTTGCGAAAAGGGGCAAAAAGAAATGTCAAGTCCCCGAAACCTGGCTCGAACAGGTGACCTTTCGATTACGAAGTAACCTTTACAGTCGAACGCTCTTCCAGCTGAGCTATTCGGGGATTGGCTGGATTTGATGGACGGGGGGTGAGGTGTTGCGGTTGAAGGAGGTGGCCTTGGGGATGACTCGAGGGGAAGAAGATTGAGGGTGACGATTGAGGCATTGATGATGGAGAGTTGGCTGATGGAGAGCTAGGCTGTCGAGGTTACAGTTGTGGAATGCGTGGAATGCGTACATTTGTCAATTGAGGTGCTCTCAGTCAGAACATGTCTCAGGCTTCACAAGTATCAAGCACAGAAACCAACTCAACGACATCAATTGACTCAGTCATGCATAAATCACTTTTGACTATCCAAGGCCCAACAGCTAGTTGAAAACAACAGTCTTATGCCCGTTCAAAAACAGCCTCCTCTCAGCATACCACCGCACCGCCGCCGCCAAAACCTGGCTCTCGACGTTGGACCCCTCCTCGGACAACTCCTTCGGATTCATGCTATGATCGACCCTCGCGACCCTCTGCTCGATAATCGGCCCCTCGTCCAGATCCGCCGTGACAAAGTGCGCCGTCGCCCCGATAATCTTGACGCCCCGATCGTACGCCTGGTGGTACGGCCTGGCGCCCTTGAAGCTCGGCAGGAAGCTGTGGTGGATGTTGATGATGCGTCCCGACATGGCCTCGCACAGCGTCGGGCTGAGCACCTGCATGTACCGCGCCAGCACCACCAGCTCCACGTCGTGCTTCTTGACCAGCTCCAGCACCTGGCCCTCCTGCTCAGCCTTGGTCTCCTTGGTCACGGGCAAGTGGTGGAACTCGATGCCGTAGCTCTCGGCCAACGCCTTGTAGTCCGGGTGGTTGGACACGATGACGGGCACCTCGACCCTCAACTGTCCCGTCTTGGCGCGAAACAGCAAATCGTTCAGACAGTGCCCAATCTTGGACACCATGATCAGCACGCGCACCTTCTTCGCCACGGGCCGGATGTCGTAGTCCATCTTGTACCGCTCGGCGAGCTCGGAGAACGGCGCGAGGAGGTGCTCGGTCGACTCGGTGGGCGTGGGCCCAAAGTGCACGCGCATGAAGAAGCGCTCCGAGACGGGGTCCGAGAACTGCTGCAGGTCGAGGATGTTGTGCTGGTGCGAGGCGAAGATGCCCGTGACGGCGTGCACGATGCCGGGCTTGTCGGGGCACGAGAGGGTGAGGATGTGGTCGTTTGCCATTGTTGAAGCAGGCTTTGGGGGTTGTTGAAAGAGCTAAGAGGAAGTTTGTGTGAGGATGTTTACGAGGGGGGTTGAGTTGTATTCTTAGAACCTTTTATTTCGTAACTATGACTCTTCTTCCCCCTCCCTCCCCCACCGCCGGAAAGCCACCCACCGGAGTATAAAAGCCCGAGTTCCGTCGACTCCACTGCGGGCTAGAAACCCTTCCGGAAACTTCGGGGGAGGCTCGGCAAGATTGTGAAGGTGTCTAGGGTAGCATATGTGCAGGGTGCTTCAAGGGACACGGGGTTATTATTCAAGAGTAAACGCGAAAAGCAGAACAAGGTAAAAAGGTAAGGCTCCTCTTACAGAGTATTTTCATTACTATGAGATACCTTCTGATATAAGTTGGGCCTAGTCAACGGCAACCCTCAAGCACCGCCTCGACACCTTTGCTCCCTAAGTTCCCTATCCTTCTTCACCAGCAACTCCCGTATGTAAACCCACTTGGAATGGATCTTGTTCTCAGGCAAGATGAACTCCCCGTTCTTGATCGCCTTTTGGAAGTTATTCCATTCCAAATCCGAGAGTGGCTGCTCCTTCTCCTCTTCCTCCTCCTTCTTCACCTTTTTATCCTCCTTCTTCTCGGTCTCCTTGCCCCTCTTCTCCATCTTCCCCACGTCGACTTCCTCGTCCTCCTTGGTCTTCGAGCAGCGAGCATCCTTCGTCTTGGGATGTCCCTTGTGCTTTCGGAGCCACGCGTTCATCAGCTGCGAGCTGGTCCCCGTGACCATGGTGGCGCTGGGGTCGGTGTACTTGGGCAGGCTGTCGGAGAGTTTCTCGAGTTGCTCGGTTTGGCTGTCCTTGTCCATGTCGATCCAGGCTTTGCCCTTGAGTGCTGTGGTGGTTTTCTTGTCGAGAGGTTCTTTGGTGTCTTTGTCCTTGGTATCTTCGTCCTCGGTTTCCTCGACCTCGGCGTCTTCGAACTCGGAATCTTCGTCCTTGATTTCCTCGATCTTGGCTTCCTCAACCTCGGCATCGCCGACCTTGGTTTTCCCGACCTTGGTCTTCCCAACCTTGCTTTTCCCAACCTTCCCATCATCCTCATCAAAAGCCTTATCCACATAATCAATCCTATCCACCAAATCCCTAAGTCCCCCCACCCAATCCTTCACATCCCCAATCACCGGAACACTCAGACTCCTCTTCCCAAACCTCATCGACCTCTCCGCCCCCGCCTTCTTCCCAAACCCAAGCTTCTCCCCCAACTCCTCATACACCTTCTTCACCCCCTCCATATCCAACCCGGCCTTCTCGTCCCCGCCCTCGTTCGACACCGCCTTCACCAAGCTCGGCCGACTAGGATACGCATCCTGCTTGAGCGCGTCGCCTTCCCTCGCCGCATCCCACTCCTTGTGGTACGGGTTGGGCTTGGAGGGGAACCCCGGGTCGAGCGACACGGGACCCGGGTTGGCCTTGGCGAAGTTCTCGAGGTAGGAAGATTGGGGTGTAGGCGCGTCTTGCTTGACTGCAGGCGCGGGGGATGGCACGGGGAGGGGATCCGTGGAGTTGAGTTCTTTGCCTGTGCCGAGGGGAACGCGGGGGAAGGGGGGAGGGATGGCGATGGCAGCTGCCGCGGAGGAAAGGAGTAGAAGTTTGAACATTTTGCAAACCATTTTGGTGTGAGTGTTGTGAGTGTGTAGTGAAACCCTCTTATTGTGTAGTGGAGGGGTTGAAAAGGGGTTAAAGTGTGTATGCGTCAAGTTGTGATGTAAAGTAGAAAGAGGAGGAAGACAAAACCCATCCAGAGAGACGAAACCATCCTTTATAAACACTACTACGTGGTCTGTGAATGATTCCCCCCAGACCTTTTCCTCCTGGCAACCTCCGAACATGAGGCTCTCGCCGTCCTAGCCTTGATGACCACGCGACCCATGCCCGCCAACTACCGTGCCAAACCAAAAACCTTACAGCCCGAATGGACGACATTAATACCCATTCATACACTACTAGCCCCAATCCACTCATCCCACAGTTCACTTCTCGGCCCCAGACGACTCGACCAGTGTCTTCGAAAACCGTTACACGCTTCCATCACCATCATCCACACGGCACAGGCCCCCAGGGGACCACACCTTGAAGGCAAGATGACGAGACGTGTCTATTTCCAAGTGCAAGCCGTCATGGATTGCGTCTTGCTTTGGTCACGAGAACTTCACGCTTTGATCGAATGTCGACCTCTCCGAAGGACACCTTTTGAGTCTTGGACTCTATGATGATGTATTTGTGGGATACTTTCCGAGGGAACTGCCAGCCTTTTCAGTCAACAATTTGAGACGACAACTTTCCGACATGCAAGGTTAGATTAATCTTAATCTTATGCACTTCTACGCCTCGTGGATTGCATGGGGGTTCCCATATTGTAAGTCAGTTGGACTCATCAACAAGGCCAGGAATGCCGTCCACGTGAGTTAGCTATAGTATCAATTACCACCTACCTACCCGAGGGAGGGGTTTTCTGGCCTTGTTAGACATCATTTCAGAGTGAAAATGATCTAGTAACTTGAACATGATACCGCATGGACTGGACATAGTGATGTATGAGTCTTGAGGTGATGTCTCGGCGCTCTGCCTTGTCCAGCATCAGGCCCTCCCGCTTGTACTAGGCATCATCCATACCCGTAGTTTAAGGACAAATACTTCAAGACACAGACGATGACCATCGGACTCAATGGTAAGGGCATAAGTTGGCTCTTGGGTTCACATTACTCATTGATAGTCATTAGGTTCGAGGCGACGTGGCTCTCATTTCACACGGACGGAATAATCAAGGTTCAACAAATCTTGAAGTCAAGCTCAATCAATTCAACAAAAATCCAAAGCCATTCTGCCAATGCAAATCTAAACAGTACTCCAGCCCTTGGTAGTCTGCGTAGTCCGTAGCCGAGATCCCAAAACGCCCACTCCATGCTCCAGCCCAGGATTTAGACGCTTAATCCAGATAACCAACCTCGAGTCGAGGCGCATTCAATCATCCAATAATGGCGCCGCATCATGGGCTTGGGGCAGAAACAGGTTCAGTGTCGTCCTTGGCACTGCCACTCTCCCACAGCTCAAAGCTCTCGCCAGTACCCTCAATAGGTTCCAACAAGGCAGCCTTAGAGGAGCCTTCGGTGGTTTTGGAAATGAGAGAATCAATGTCCTCCATCTCGGGTGCGGCTTCGACAACCTTGGGTGGGGGAGGAAGGGCAAACTCCTTGGTGGGAACCGAGAGTCGCTCGGGTTGCTCCTCTTCGTCACCAGGAACAATGATGACCGAAGTCTCGTCGCAGCCCTCGGCATAAAAGTCGGACGTGTTCATCTCGCCCAGGGCCACGCGCTCCTTCTCGACAACCATGTCGTCGGCGCTGAGACGGGCAGCTCGTCGTGATGACGTCTGGGACACATCGTCCATGGGAGGAATGTTCTCCTTGTCTCGACCCTCGGCACGCTCTCGGCTGGCCTTTTTCTCACTCTCCTCGTCGGAAGAAATGTCGAGAACGCAGGTGCTGTGCTGAAGAAGGTTGGTCATCTCCTGCTCGGGAGTGTCCTCGTGAATCTCAAAGAACCAGCTGTCCTTCATTTCCGGCTGGGGCAGGACGCTCACGGGCTGCTGCTTGGGAGCGGGGCGAGCAGAGTAGCTGGGAATGGTGCCCTTGAGGGCGGCATCGAGGGAGAAGGGAGCCTCGGAACCCAGACCGAGAGCAGGGGGGTCGACGCGGGTGTAGGGACCAACGGTGCGGCGGCGGCTGTTCAGAAGACTGGATCGCTTCGCGCGGGTAGGAGAGCGACCAGCGGGGGCGTAGATGGGAGACGACTTGGTGATGCCGCCGCTGAGTCTGCTGGCAGCAGGAGATCGAGGGTGCAGGGTGCGACGGGAGGCAGAGGCGGGCTTGGTTGGGCTGACAAAAGTGCGTGCATCGGGGGTGGAGGTGACCGAGGGGACAGTCTTGAGGACAAAGTTGGATGGCTTGAAGAAGTCCTTGGCGGGGGTAGAGCTGGAAGCCTTGGAGCGCTTGGCGAAGAAAGTCGGGTCGACATTCTCAGAGTCGTCGGTATCAATCACCTCAGCCTTGCGCTTGCTGCCGGCGGGAGAGGAGATGGCTGCGACGCGTTAGTTTGGATGCCGTGAAAGATGACGTTGACCGGTGGGGAGACGGTTGCACGTATGCAGTCATACTGGTAAAGCCAAACGGCGTCCCAATTGAAGCATGCCACTCGAGAGTGCAATCATGAAACACGACACGTACCATTCTGCCTGTTCTTCAGACTCGTGAGAGTCTGCAGACGAGCTCCATCGAGGGGAGCAAAGGGCTGACGAGCCGTGGTAGCCATGTCGAGCGAAGCAAATGCGGGAGCGGGATGCGTCAAGGGATTATGCAGCTGCGCGGTGCGGTGCGATGCGTGCAGGCGATGCGAGGCCAATTCGGAAATCTCCAATCCCAACGGTGCAGCAGGTTTGCTTTGGTGGAGAGGGAGAAGAAGGCTGTCGAATGCGTTGTTGTCGGAGCGAAGAAATGTCTCTGATAGGCAGACGTGGGTGGATGTGCTTCTCAGGGCCAGGCGGAGCAGGTTCGAGTGAAGTGGCAATGTGGTTGTGTGTGAGGTGAGATGAGGTGGGAAGACTGTGTGTGCGTTGCGGTGTGTTGTGGGCGTGTGCCCGAGCGCGATGTTATTTGTTGTTCAAACACGAGTTAAGGCCGTCGTTTGTTATGAAGCTCGTCGAGAGCGTGTCGGAAGGGCGATTTAATAAGAAAGAGGACCGGACGTGATGGAAATAAGAAAAGAGAGAGAGAGAAGATTGAAAAGTGAGCGAGGGAAGGGAGTGAGATAGGAAAAGGAAGGAGGGATGGAGTGGGTTTTCGGAAGGAGGTGAGTGGGTTTTGAGAGTGGGAAGGAGGGCGGCGAGTGGTGGTGCGCGAGACACTGGAAGGTAGGGGGGAAGGAAGGAGGAGCCCGAGCTCAGCCCACGGGCACGGCAGGCGCGTTTTTTGGTGTGCGTGGTGCGTTTTGGTGCGTTTTTGGTGCGTCGGGTGTCCGGGATGGAGCGTGTTGAGTGGGTGGACCGGGCTTTTTTTTTCGGGGGCCAGGGGGTACGTACCGAGATTCTAGGCGGCACATCAAACTTGCATGGGGTCGGAACGAGATGGAGTTATTGGCGAAGTGCTTGATTTTTTGAGAGATGAATTCGTTTGGTGATTCCCTGGGACGAGTGAGTGCCTTGGATTTCAGGTCCTCGTGATGAAAGTCGAGACTGGATGCACCTTGGGCGTCACATCATGCTCGGAGCCATTCGCAGATCATCCTCCTCTTTCTCCTCCTTCTCCTCCTCCTTCTCCTCCTCCTCCTTCTTCCTCATCCCGCATCTTGGCCCCTCCCCCTCACCCAATCGTATCCTCTCAACGCGTCCAGCTGTGCCACTGCTTAGCGTCCTTTCTTTTCCAAACTCGTCGATGCAGTCCAACGCTGGCCGCCTCTCACTGGTCAAACGGGGGGTCATGGTGCCACCGGCAGGGAAGACCAACCAATAAACGCGTCTCGTGGCCACGGGCGCCAATGCAAGGGAGAGGGGAAACATGACGAGAGAGAGAGGCCAGTGTCACCGCTCACGTCCGTCAATTCGATACGGGAAATGGCAAGCGCACCGACCTTGATTGATGAGATTGAAAATGAGGGAATGCGCCCATCCGTGACCGCGGACGCGTTTTCTCGCTGCCGAAGAGGAGGGCGCGGGGAGCTCGCGACAGAGCCCGGCAGTGCTCGGCATGCACGAGGTTCAGGCCTACCCAACGTCTGCTGGAGGGACCTGGAGATGTGTCCATGTCTCGGCTGTGCCAGTCCACGGCCACTCACTCGGTCTCACCCAGCTGCATCACGAGGACACCAAGACGATTCTCAAACTGATGATGCCCTCCTCTACCCATCCGTATATCCAACACTTTGATGCCTCATCTTCTCATCATCAAACCTGCAAAACCCTCAACGCGTCCAACCCCAAGCCCACTCCCACCACCACCACAAGGTCCATCCCCGAAAACTCGCATTTCCCACATTCCCACATTCCACTTCCACGCCTGGCCGACCTTCATGCGGCCGCCTCCTCTCTTTTTCCAAGTTTTCGTGTCTGTCCCTCTGCACTCCATCTCCCAACCATTATTGGCCACTCACTCCCTCCCCCACTCACCGCAACCTCTCAGACTTGCCCTCATCCTCAGCCGCCGACTCCATTTCTCTTTTGAGAGGTTGGCCATCTTCTGCGGCCCGAGTTCAACCTCTCGGTGCACCCTCCGCCTCCACCTCCGTCTCGAAACTGGGAACAAAAACCCAAAATATCTTTTGATTAATAAAAGGCCTCGACCATCCGCGTCCCTTCTTCGCCCTTTTCTCCCGAATCGCGCCTTTGCCCAACGTGAAGCGTGAAGCGTGCGTCCATCGTGTTTGTGCGTGTGCGTGTGCGTGTCCGTGTCGTAACCGTCCCTCACTGTCAGAGCTTACCTCACCTCATGCAGGGGGCCTTTCGCATCCGATTAACCTTCCACTATCGAAACCTCTACGTAGCCTCATACCTACTCCCCGTCTCGTCCCAAACGCCCATTCGTGACATGCCTTTTCAAACTAGCCCAGCCGACCTCAAGCCCGACGAGCATTTCACTCATCTCAGCTGGCCTCTCTCCCCTCTCCAGCTTGACTTCATCTTGAGACCCCTCCGTCAACCCGTGTTGGCCCATCTAGAGACCTTGGCTTGCATGGCTATCGAACAACTGCCACGTCCCAGCCACCCGATTTTCCCTCTTCCGCATGACCCAAGACACAAAGCCGTCGGATCGTCCGAACCCCCGAACCTGCCTGCTGGTCTCTCGCCCTGCGCCCTGATTCACTCTTCCGTGTGCTTGGCTGATGGATGTCCAAAGTCTCATCTCATCCTGTCTCGTGTCAGGTCCTCCTTCATTCCAGCCATGGATCCAGTTTGCTCACACGTACCTGGACATGCAAACACTTACACTCCTGGCACATGTACAGCATCAAACCCACTTGCCAGCCAGCCACCGTCATGCTCAATGAGCACATCGTGATGCGTCGAGCCATGGGCCAACCTGCTGCGGCCCTACCCTAAGCTTCGTAGTCCACACTCCGTAATCCATTCACTGATGAAACCGACCTCTCCGGCCCATTGCTTCCTCATGTCTTGACCGCTCGTCACGCCCGTCCCAGACCTAATGCTCCCATGCCCAACCAACCTCCTACCGCCACCTATTTCGAGACGAGATACTGTCCACTCAAGCCACCACACATCATCACTGCTTCACGAACATGTTCATACACGTGGTCCCTCAAGTGGGTGCATTAGCTCCATTACTGCAGTGTCTGATGGTGTTGTAATGATACTGTTGAGTGCTTTGAGGTATCCTACACCGTCCAGTCAACGTCACCCCCTCCATCAACCCCAAAGTGCGTCTTGAGTCAATTCATGCCCAACCGACACGGGGTGCTCTACTACATCTTTTCGCCATTTGCGCCGTCCAGAGGCCCAAACGATGGCTTTCGAATTGCGGCCTGGCTTATCGTTGACGAGTCCTCTGCGAGTGTATGAGGAGTACCTTGACCTCGTTGAGGTGCGGTGAAAGCCGCTTTGTCATCTCGCAATTCATGTCGAGGAGTACTTGGGCCTGAAGTCGAAATCACAAGGTCATCTTGCAATTCGTGTCGAGTTGTTGGCTTTGGGCCGGCCACGATTTGATCCCGATGGATGGCATGATTCGAACGTTGAGCACCGCCTGTCGGCCCTGTTTCGTCAAACTCGAGGCCATGGCCCTGTACCCGGGCAGTTTGTTCCGTGAGAGTATCATGCTGAAGGTCGTGAGATGTGTCGACAGGAGCCTTGGTCAGGTTGGTGGGATCCTGATGAAGTTCATGAGTGAGAGGCATCTCGACAGGAACCAGTTCCAAGTCTTGGTCGAGCTGATGGGTCAAGGGGCCACCAGCATCAGCACAAACGAGGGTATCGTCCTCGAAGACGGCCTCAGACTGAGAAATACATCGCGAATTCATGCCAGCCGTCGATGCCTCTCGGCTGGTCTCTGGAATCGACTTGAGTGGCCGCTCACTGTGCTCCGCATCAGTCCCTTCGATACTGACGGCCGTAGGGCTGTGATCACTGCGCGACCAGTCGACGGGAATTTCCATTAGGGGGTTGCTTTTGTACTGGTCGTTGAAGGGAGTGTTGACGCGACGCTTGTTGTAGGAGTGCTCTCGGAGCAAGATTTCGTTTTCGTTACGTGCAAGTGTGAGGCAGGGGCAGAGGCAGCTACTACACCAATCCGAGGCGTCGTTGCCGTCAATGTCGTAGAAGGCTCGAACAGTGCCCTGCATTTTGGCCAAAAGGCAGGCATAGACTGAAGACATCAGCGAAGCTCTACCCCCTTGAGTTCTCAAATGCGTCGTTTACTTACTTGGAAAACAGGCAACAAACTCGATGCAGTTTGATGTGCAGACGCCCTTATTGGGAAGATTGACGACATCACGACCGCCGAGGGCGGCACTGAGGCGCCGAGAAGTACGGGAGTAAACACCACATGGACAACAAGCCGTCTCGAGGCACGAAGTCGAGTTGCAAGGAACGTTCTCTTGCTCGAACCGCCACAGGTGCCTGCGCTGCTCGGCCATCTGCTTCTCCATCGTGGGAGAGAGTCCAGGGGTCCAAAAGGGTGTGTGATGACGGTGATACCAGACGGGAGGGACTCGGAGGTGATTGTACCTCGGGTCGCGAGTCCAATGAAGCGGAGGATCCTCCGTGTTGGAAAGGACGGGACGAGTGCCCAGCAGTCCTGATGGGGAAGAAGACGTGGGGAGAATGATGTCGAAGTATACAATGAGGTAGTAACAGGGACTCGTATGCGCACAGGAAGTGGTGTAAGATGAAATAGCTGGTTATGGTACGGACATAGCATAGAGTATGATGAAGGGATTAGAAAGGAACAAGGCTGGAGAATTCGGCATGTTTTGACGACTTGGGAGACATCTTGTGGTGTTGAGGAAAGAGCCTCTGGTCAGCGGTGAGAAAGAGGCAGGTATGAGCCTTCCCGTAGCATAGCGCTCCTGCCTTGGAGTTGTGTTTCTGGAAGGCGCAATTATGTCACGCCTACGTTTACGGCAAGAACGTCTTAGGTAAGGGACCAATGTGAGAAGCTGTTGCTCAGCCTTGTGAGAGCCGTGTCGTGTTTCTGAGTAAAGGCACAGCTCTCAAGGCATTCACGATATGACAACAGTGATTCATGCCTCGTTGTCATCATCTGGATCGATTATGACGGACGTCACACAAAAGGCGGGGATGCAAACTCTCCGAATAAGGAAGGTGGTGAGAAGTGTTGGTGGTTCAGGCTCGACATACGGATAACCCCAGACATTCGCCCTCCACCTTTTCGTCCATGGTATCCCGCATCCGACCCCGTCTCACCAAGCCAGTGTCTCTTCCTCAAACGAGAGACATGCGAGTAGCACGTTTGCCAAGACGGATGTGAGGGGAAGCGCTTGCGAAAAATCGGAAAAGGTCGTCGTCTCGTGTGACGAGCGTGGCTACATTGAGCCGAGGCGAACTGCTTGGGGAGTTATGCGGCACGGAGACTATTCGCGCGGACGACAGACAGATAAGACGCTCGAAACAGGAGGGGCAATAGGCTAACAAGGCGGCACAGAGAAACTGAAAGCTTCTTGATTCGGTTCTTGGCTAGATTCGAGAGAGCTTCGCGGGCCTTCCGAGACCTGGTTGGTGGAAGGTTTCTCGCATTCCAGCTCTTGATTCACCAACTCTACGTGGCTGCTTGGCGGGATCGACGAAGCTGCTTCAGAGTCATGGCGGCATCATATCATGGAGGTGCCCGGAGAGGAGAGGCAACGAGAACAAAGGAAGAAGGTCAACTCGGAATCCCCTCACGGACAAAACCCTACTTGAGTTCTAGACGAGCATATCCCCCCTCTTTGCCCCTCTCTGCCTGCAACAAGTCGAAACGAGCCTTTTTTACATGTTTTCCCCTCACACCACGCAATCGAGGTTGCGGCCAAGGTGAAGGGGGCCTGACTTTCACTGCCGCTTGCGCCACCCATGCTCTGCTGAGGAGGAGGGGGAGGAGTGACCGACCGGAGAGAGCAACAAGGAAAGCTCGAAACCTAATGCAAGTGTGCTGGGGACCTTGCATTAGCGAGGTCCGCACGCGTTCTAGACCTTGCGAAGGAAAACAGGAGAACGGACGAAGTGACGGCAGACGGGCAAGATGCCGTCATTCGAGAGAGAATCGTGGAAGACGGAGATGTTGGGATTGCAATCTACATGAGCAACAAGGCCTCTGCCCTGCTTGTCCGATCAGCGGTTCCATGGAAATTGCCCCCATCTCGCAGAGGGTCTGTCTACGGTACGTAATACCTGTCGGCCGTCGTATTTGCCACTGGGCACTTTGTACGCGGAGAGGGCAGAGGTTGCTCGTACTCGGTGTCGGTACCGCTTTCGAAGAGAAAAATGCAATCAACTGTGAACGAATACTCGGACGCCAAATACGATGCTGATGCGACGGCAAAGGGGGCAAGGCGCAAATAGTCTGCTTCGGTACGGACTAGTCGGTCGTCGTCCTGCCAAGGTCCACGTTCCAGTTGAGCTTTGTTTGACGATTACGATGACGAGATGCACTGCATTCCATTGCGATTCGCATCCCACCCCTTGCGTTTCCATCTCTTCTTAGCATCGTATCAACGGCCCTCCGGCAAACAAGCGCAGAATACGCCCGCATCGCCATGTCTCTATCGCATCGCTTTCTCCCCCCTCCATCCCTCACAGAAGCCGACTTCCCGTTCCCCCCTTGCGCACCACGCTCAGAGCCGGATGGCTTGATTGGCGCTTCATGGAACTACGGCACGCACGTCTTTCGCCCCGAAACCGACGGCAGGAAAACCATTTTGGTTCTCGTTGTGTGTGTGTGACAATGACCACGGAGAGGTCCAAGCCGCTCGATGAAATGTGCAACCACCAAAAAACAGCAACAAGGTGAAACGGGAACAAATTGCAGCGTCGTTATGCAGAAAAGCATGCATGTTGTTGCATGGTGGTGAATGGTGAATGGTGCTGCATGCGTGCGACTTGCTCGGTGGCGGCTTGATTTCGCGTCGGGTCAGGGCAATCAAACTAGACGTCGCGTGGCCATCAACTCGTGCCCGAAGGTTGCTTTTGCAAATATTCACTTGGAGGTACGGAGTATGGAATAGTTGATGACTGCTAAGTTAACTAGTCATCGCCTTGGAAAATGGGATGTTGCATGTATTGATTGCCAAGGACGGCCCGAGCGATGAGGCCACACGGGAAAAAAAGGGTCTTCTTCACAAAGAGATGTTGCATCTGCGGAATCTCGGCAGACCGAGGAACTCGATTCTTCGCAGCTTCAAATTCCAGCCAATCGATCGGGCACGATTCGTGGCTGCGAAACAAAGACCACACGGAAAAGAAAAAAAGGCATCTTGCATATCAATAAAGAGGGAGCCATAGGCCGTCAATGCCCAGCGGCCCAGAGTGGAACACGGTCATGCCATCATGGCAGGTGGCTACGAATTGGCGGGGATGAGACAAGCGAGTCACCAGATGGATATAGAACAGGCCAATCGAGGGGTTTGGTGAACCGCTTTCTTGGTGCGTTTTTGAAGATTCAGGAACAGCACACGAGAAAAGCTGCCGTCATGCCGTCTGTAGAATTATCCGCACACCGGCTCGATTATAGCGTCTCATTGATGCCACCTGAACGAGTCAAGAGCTTGTTGGTCGCTGTGCAGTGGCGTCGCCCGCCCGCCCGCCGCGTCAGTATCCCAGCTAGACACAAGGAGTCCAAGAGACATTCTCGCATTAAGCCCAGAAGGCCTAGGATGCATCCCCGGTGGACGACGACGACGGGCTGTGCGGTGGTGGTGAGTCGTGATGGGGGTAAAGCGGCCCTTGGAGCCACGCGGCCACGTCCAAATCTGAGTTGCTGGTGATCCCGTTCCAGGGCCTCGATCGCTTGGCTTCTCGCCAAAATGCGACGTCGAGAGGAATAAACCGCGCTTTGTCACCTGTCACTCGCTCGCTGCTGTTGGTTTGTTTCTTCCGCGAGTCCTGTCTTGTGTCAGAATACGAGCAGACGCCTCCGGAAGGAGGAAGCCGTGCTCGAGGTAAACGGATTTGACAGGAACAGGGACGGGGTCAAGGGAGAAAATAGAAGGCAAATTGATGAGCCACAGGTTGGAGTGTAGCAAGTTGACGACAAAGCTCACAATCGAGCCCGACAATGCAATGCAATGAGAATCATCCGCATCCGGAGCTCTGCCTCGAGGAGAGTCTAGACAGGAGCTCGCACCCCGATGCGTTCAGGCGGCAAAGCCGTAGCGCACCCGCATCAGCCACTGGAAGCCACGCCGCTGCCACTGAAGGAGAGGTTCACTGCCACTGGAGGAAAGCACACCTCAGAGCTGCCCGCACTGACCATCTTCCCGGTCCAGGCTAAAAAGGCCCCCGGGCCCAGTGCGTGGACGAACCGCTGCGAAGGCAACCAGGCCCCGTCCGCTAGAGTCGCTCTCTCTTTTTCCTTCCCGTCAGTTCAACTCCTTCCCTGCTTCTCACTCATCGCTCCCTCGTCGCTTCCCCCCTAAAAAAAAAAAAAA
>JAMQMW010001269.1:5479-33952 GCA_024115155.1 Thelonectria blattea
AACCAAAACACCACCACCACTACCACGCACGGCATGAAATTGGAAGACACACACACTCGTCGTCACTCCGACCCCCCCAGCAAGATGGCTTGGAACGAGTAGCGGCGGAGGCGAACAAAATATCCACAAGGCAGGGCATTCCCGGCGCCGACTGGGCGAATCTGGGCAACATCTGGGCGGTGCCAAGGGGGGGCGTCGCTTGCAAGGGGGTGTGGTGGTGAATGAATGTCTTTGGATCGGTCCGTCCTTCAATTTCAGGCACGCCGAACACGTGTAGTACGCGGGTGTTACTGTCCGTGAGCCATGTGTTTCTACGGGATAATGGAAATTTTTTTTTTTTTGGTGAGTTGTTTGTGTTCTCTGTGACACAGTTCCAGATTGTTCCCATCGCACCTGTTGTCCTCGTTTTGCTCGTGTCGTTGTTGTCTGCCTCGCTCTCGTCTCTCGGCACATACCGCCCGACCTTAATTATTACGTATGCCCACCTTGAGCTTAAGTTAATGCAAGCCCGGCAACGCCCAGTTTCGAACACTGCACAGCTGCGCCATGCAATTTTTCAGCTGCCCTCGCAACAAGCCAAACAAGGGCATTGTATTTCTTAGCTCTCCACAGCAAAACAAGCCCTTGTCAACCCGAGTAAAATCAAGGAACACCACAACATGCCCGGAGCTCTCTTCGCAAGTTCGCTCGCTTTACCCCGGGCTACGGAGCCCACCTTACCGACCAACCCTTGCAAATCACACCAGTGGGCTGGCTCGTCTTCGGCTTGAACAGCGAAACATACGCGGGTTCGGCTTCGGCGTGTCCCAACTTTATTCCAGCGATGCACCCCGATCGCATTCGATCCAGAACAAAGGACAACCAAGGCAAACAAATGATTGTAACGAGCCACAGCATACACGTCTCCCCGCGTGGCTGTGCCCTACCCGTTCGTCCCGATCGAAGCAACACCTGACGTTTTTGATCCTCCAAGGAAAACCGGCAGAACCACACGAAACAATCCTCATGTTGATCAAAGCCCCACAAACGGCATAGGCGAAAAGCAGACGTTCCGTCATTCCCAGCTTCTATTTTGCCGTTTTCGGTCTAGACCTCTCCTATTTTCATCATCCCTTTGGTGGCCCCAGCGCCACTCCCACTCCACCACTTGGGCACCAGCCACATTACGTCCGTCTCTCGTCAAGGCACCCGCGGGAATTTCCCTTGTGGCGGCGCAGTTTCTCCCTTCCCTCCCTTTTGACAGAGGGAGGCCTCTATCCTGTTATTTTCCCACAGGACTCAAGGGAGAATCATTGTCATTGTTCGCCCTTTCTTAAACCAACCCCAGACCATCGATGCGTGCATTTCCAGCTCATGCAGTCACTCGTGACGTGTCTGTTCCAAACGGCCCAGACCCCTCTCTTCGCCGCTCAGCTCCAGCAGCCACTCAGACTTGGCACGCAAGCCATCGCCGTTTCCCATGACAATGGGCCCCGCGACTGCCGGCCGTCCTCTTCTCGCTGCCGCAATGTCATCCTTGCACGGCAATCAGAGGTTAAATAAAAGCGAAAGCGGAAGCGAAAAAGCTTCGACTCTTGCGTCGAGTGAGAATGCAAGACAAGGTTCATCGACAGTCTCCATATCGAGCGTGGTTCCGAGAAAGCTGCTCACCCGTTTCCGACGTGGAATTTCCGCCTGTTTCAGCCTCGTATTAAATGTCACATCAGATGTCCTCTCCTCGGACAACCCGACTTTCGCAAAACAAGTCTATTCGCAACTACCCTTCTATGAATTGCTATTCCAGAGCGCTTATGAATTGCTATTCCAGACCACTTATGAACTGCTGTTCCAGACCGCTCATGAATTGCTGTCCCAGACCGCCCATATAATGCTCTCAGTCCCATCCCCCGCATCAGTGATACCCGTTCGTTTCTGAATACCCATTCGCTTCTGAATACTCATTCGTTACTGAATACCCATTTGTTTCTGGATACCCATTCGCTCCTGAATACCCATTCGTTCCTGAATACCCATTCGTTTCTGAATACCCATTCGTTTCTGAATACCAGTTCGTTTCTGAATACCAGTTCGTTTCTGAATACCCGTTCGTTTCTGAATACCAGTTCGTTTCTGAACACCCATTCGTTCCTGGATGCCCATTCGTTCCTGGATACCCTTCCACATGAGGCCAGCGTATATCTAATCTTCTCGTTGTTAGAAATAGCTGCATCTTGTCCGAGACGGAATAGTACCTTTGTTGGTTATCTTGCCCCAAATCCAGGGGTTCGAGGAGGTCGCATCGTTCCCTCAGCCTTCGTATCGTGACCTCTTGCACCCTCCCCGTCACCATGAGCTGCAATCACATCAGTCGTGGCTCTTGTCTCCATCCAGGGCTTCGTCACAACATACCTCTGCGACTTCGATCATCCAGGCACAGGTTTCACGAACGTTGTCAAAGCAGTGACGCCTGACATATTGTTCCGCCAACACCAGAAGCACGCGGGTCCAGCCAGAATTAGCTCCTGGGCTCAAATCGCCCCTGATGCGTTCAAGGAAGTCGACAAGTATGATGTGGATACGCCAGCCGAGCGCCCATCGCTCTGATGCTGCTGTTGGCTTCAAAGGGTCCGGGAAGGCGAGCAGGCATAGGTCAACTTCAAATCGTCTGAACACTTCACCCAGGACTTTGTCGTGCAAGCCCAACACATCCCAGTGAGGCTCGGGGTTCTCGATGGTGCTCATTCCGTTGATATGCTGTGTAAACACAGAACCGTGTCTCAGCATCGGCCATAGAGCCTCCCAGAGGCACCTGAACTGTGTGCGTTCCTCCTCCCCGAGGCACAAGAGCCACGCCATGGAGTCGGCCGGAAACCTGACCGCGTTCAACATGTATTTGAAAACTAGAACCCGACATGCCGTGTATTCGAGAACCGAAAGACAAAAGACGTCGGCCAAGGGCCGTTCGCAGATGTTGTCGCCGTATTCCTCAAAGGTCTGAAGGCCAAGTTCGTACAGCTTCTGCTGGCTCGTGATGATGTTGGAGATGGCTTCCACGCCACACAATGTCGATGTCAGCATCCTGAGTCTTTGCCACACCTCCTTGATCGCGAGCCGCATCGATGGAAGAAAGTTCAAGAAGCAGAACCGTCCCAAGTTCTCCATTGCAAGGGCATGCGGCGCTAGACCTTGGCGCTCCATTTCATCCATGAACTTCAAGGCGACCAGGCACCCGCGACTGCAGAGGATTCGCCTGTCGCGATCCGATTCGTTTGATCCGGTTGACGAGGACCTTACTATGTCCATGGCGAAGAGTAACGAAGGTGCTTGTGTGGAGTGGTTGTGATAAGTATGCGTAATGGTTGGTGAATGAGCGGGAGCGACGGTGTTGAGAGATGCTGGTGTTGAGAGATGATGATGAGAGGTGATGTTGTTGGGGAGCAAAAGTCCGGGCGGAGCGTCAAAGAGGTAATTCAAGCACCTCGGGAATCTGTCCAGAGGCGGTAAGTAGCCACTGCCTGATACTGGATAGAGATGGAAAGAGGTCTCCGTGGTGTTTACTTGGACCGTGGACAAGTACCTACCTAGGTAGGCACCTTCGTAAAACCAGGACCATATAGCACGAGGAAGGACCGAATTGGCCACTTGAGTTTCTAGGTATTAAACAAGGCAAGAACATGCCTCAGACATCTCAATTGAAAACAATATGCTGCACATATCCTAAGACTCTAACCGTACACCTGTCACCCTCTGTCTTTTCCCATCCATGCCACGCTGACCCCTTCCGTCGTGCGCCCATTGCAAACCGATTAATTCACCGCAGTGCTTCAGATGTAGTACTATGATCCTCTCAATGAGCCTCTTCCGGTCTAAATCTCGCCCAACTCCGTCTATCTCGTTCCCAAGTGTCATGTCTGTACCTAGGTACGCAGTCAATGTCCCTGACTGTGGCCCGGGTGCAAGTTATCCATGTGCCGCTTCAGATTCGATTTCCTGTCATTGATCACTCGATCGCATTCTGGACATTGTAACGGCCTAATACATGTTATTAGTCAATCGTTCGAGTTTGGCTGGTTGCGATATTGTCTCACCTCTTTGCTTTCTTCTGGCCGTCTTGCTCCCCGGGCCGCCCCTTTGCCTCCTGAAGCGTCTTCGCGACCTTAGAGCGGAACGCCTTAGCTTGCCGCGAGCCATCAGGGAATAGGGACTATTACACATGAAGGTCAGAGTTATTCTCCAGGTGTGGTGATGTAACTTACGGCAGCAAGATTGTTCATGAAGTCGACCGCCTCGTCGAGATCCATAAAGAACTGTCTTTTGAGACACTCCTCGGCGACACTCACAATGGCTTGACACTGAAAGTCCCAGCCACGCTCCTTCCTAGAGGATAAAAGAGGCTTTATGAAGTCGGAAATGTCGTGATCCGTTTGGCTACGACGTTCCTCCATTTCGAGCGCCCCCTTCATGACCATTTTGCGGATGGTCAACTTGAACGGCATCTCGCCGAGATGATCGAGGAAATCGTATATGATCCGGAGATGGCTGTCTGCTTGAGGAGGCTTGCTGTAGTTTGGCTCGTTCAACATGTACGGGTTCCATTGGGGTTCTCCTTGAGCCATGAAAACGTCCATGTGCTGGGGTTGGTGGCCGGTCGGAAGGCCAAAGCCGGGTGCGTGGCCGGCAGGATCGGGCCACTCCTGCGGAACGAATGGCTCAACAAATAGATTCTGGGGGAACTGCGATCCCATGGTGGCATACCGAGCCGGATCCTGCGAAAGTGTCGGCGCCTGGTGCTGATACCGTGGCGTGACTTGCATGTTCAGCTCAGGGTCGAAGTTGGAGACGTTGGCAAGTGTGTAGCTCGATGCACTTGACGCGTGACGGCCGGGGTTCGTGTTTGGCGGCGAAAGGGGGTAAGGCAGAGAGTGCTCGTAGTTCGTAGTGCATTGTTCCGTCGTGCAGTTGTCGGTCGTGCCCTGCTCCGTCCCGAACAGGCCCAGATTGGGCAATGGCGATAGAACCGTCTCAGATTCTTCCGAGTGGGCAGGTAGAAATGGAGCGTGGTCTAGGTTAGGCCACAGGTCTTTCCAGAGACGTTCGATAAGGAGCTGCTCCTCCCACGCTGGAAGACCCTCTACCCACAGCGAACTGTTGATGGGGTTGTAGGCATACTTTTGCCGGTGCTGTTCGCTGAGGTGAGAATACATGCAGTTCGACACAGCCATGCCCGCAAACATGGCGGGGAAGTCCTTGAGCTGCTCTTCCTCCCCATCCAGCAGTCTCTGCACAACAAGGAGTCCCTTATCGGCCAACTCGTGGGGGTTTCGGCATTTGGAAAGGAGATTCCACAGTATCTCCTTGCTGCGAGGGTCCGTGTAGATTACCTTTTGGCTCTCCAGCCTCTTCCACACGTCTTCGAACTTGACCTTGAGATCCCGCATGGCAGCCCAGGCAACGTCTGCGGAGAGTTGGGGGCCGGGCGGCGGGGAGGGGACCGTCCTAAGGTACAGCAATGCGGTCATGACGCCGCGCAGCTGAGAAATGCGATGTTGGGGGCCTTTTTGAATCCGGGAAAGGCTTTCGGTGGCTTTACAAGCGCCGTGCGAGGTGTGGGAGAGGTCGGCTGCCATGTTCAAGGGTTGGCCGGAGAGTCCTTGTGAGAGAGATGGGGGTGAGAAAGGCTCCTAATGGAGGCACCCACAAAGACTGGAGAGTTATGCGAACAAGGCGATGAGTGTGGAAGGCCTCGAGAGTTTTATTGGGGGCTTTTCTGGTTTTGTTTAACTTGCGGCTTGAACAAGTGAAAGAGAGAGAGAGGGGGGACAGAAGTGAAGACTTGAAAGGTTCCGGACCGCCATGGCGGACATTGGCGGCGCTGGGTGAATTCTTCACACTGCCTGCTTGGTTCACCATAGCCGTTGCTACATGCGCCTCAGTACAATGTCAACGAAAAAAAAACGTCTTTGGACACTCGATTGGCTGGTAGGAACATCCAAGGGAGGAATGATTCCCTAACAGGCGACGCGCCATTGCTCTTCGCCAAAGAGTCGACGACTCTCCAGACAAGAGCATCGCAGGGGGGCCCGAGCCAGCAAAGCCATCGATGGGTCTCGCGATTAATTGGATCAGAGGCAGACAACGCATGGAAGGGATAAAGTGAGAGGTGTCGGTGTGGGCCTTTTTGGAGAGAGGGAGTGTGACGGTTGGGGGCAGTGGGAGACGACCTCCTGGACAAAGAGCCCGTCAGACGTGGCTGCAAATGGAGCCAAGGCAGGAGAGATGCAGCGGATTAGCAAGAGAAATGCCGGTTTCGAACAGACTCGGACGACTCTCTAGTCCATCAAGGTAAACATGGCAAAATACTTAGTCACGGCGGTCCTTTCCCCCCAGACTGCGGCGAGTCGGATGTGCTTGCCGCACGATGACGACCGGCGTTCGAGTCGTGTTCGGTTTGGAAATGACGAAAGGACGTGTCCTCGCTGGCTGCACATGAGAAGAGGGGCTTTTTAGGGCATCTGGGCCCAGTCCGACCCGGCGGCGGTTGAAAACTGAAGGGCATCTCCTCTCATCGGGGGAGTCAAGGGGCGAAGAGACCGGTGTACGTACTCCGTACGTACCGTAACCGTCAGCCGTCAGCTCCGTAGGATTGAAAAAAAGAAGAGGCAGCGCTGTTGCATAAACAGACCCTGGACTGGGCTCGTCTTTTTTCGCCCGAGTAGAGTGTGCGGCATGCAGGAGGCGTGAGTGCCTCCCTTGCGAAGCATGCAGCCAAGAAGCAAGAGGCCTTTCTCAGACTCGATGAGCGAGAACAAAGACATGTCCGTCCTCGATGGAGAAAAAGTCGCCATTGAGTCGGTTTAAATACTCGAGACAACAAGGATAGAGCCTAATATCATGGCACATGTCCCCAGCGGTGCCCAAAATGCCTCTGGGGAAGAGGGTGATGTGTGCACCTTGTGCGCGTGGACGTACATTAGGCCCTACGCCGCTGCGGGGGTTGTGCAGAGATACGCCTTGTACAATTCGAAACCTGTTTTGCACACGATGGGAGAAAGACGAAGGGATGCGATCATGGTGGCGACTTAGGAGTGTGCTGCAGCCTCACCGGTCAACAGGTGCACTCCGAAGGACTCCCGCTTTCCGGGGCGGACGGCAACTGAATTTGGGTCGAAGCAAGCAAATCAATGACAATGCCCTTGGAATTTCTCTGAATTCTTTCAGAAAGCCTTGGGTGCGGCCGGGGAAAAAAAGTCTTCTTGGGGGGGGGTCTCATGCAAGCCACCCTGCATTATCACAATGGCACCCCACGGCCGAAAGAAGAATGGGCAACGGGCTGCCAACAATTCACTTTGAGGAGGATTCAGTACGACGAGGCAGCCTGCCGCAATGATGCTTCGAGAGTTACGAAGTACGTACACCGGTCTTGAAAACTTGCAGTCGTCGTGACAGACTTCTTGTCACCAGGCGTGCTCCCCCTGTTGGCCGCTTGACAAGGCCACAAACCCCCACACTACGAACCGTTGGGTCGAGGCTGGCAGAGCAGGATACAGCCTGTAACTGGTTCTTCTACCGGGGAGTTTAGGGAGCTTCAATCGGCATTACTGGGATCGCGGACGCTGAGTGTCATGGTTCGGCGCCCCCAATCTGTGTGAACTGCCGTGCACTTGTGACTGAAGCCAAGGGATTGTGCCTGTCAATATGTTGGGAGGCTTACGGGAAGGCTTATTTCATGCCGGAATTAATTTATTAATCACGCTAGAATGATGGAGTTTCGCTGAGAGGTTACGGGTGGTGTGCCAGCTGCCAGCGTAGAGTGTAGAAGGCTGGTTCTCAACTGAATCTGATTTCACTCATGAATCAGGCAACACCTACGGAATAAGGCACACGCCGAAAGGCAGCACGAAATACGAAATAGACAACATGTATTAAGAAAAAATCAATTCATAATATCATAATATCAAATTGAGAGTTGTCTCTTTCGTATACGTATAGACACCCTTGGTAACTCAGACCCAAGTTACGAACCCTTCATATCAATCTGATCAAGTCATCAATCCAAAACCCAAACCACGAGTCGCTCGCTAAAGCGCTTCTGTAAAATCCCGACAGTAAAAAAATCAACCCTCCCGCACAGGAAACCCCCCAAAGGCCACCTAGGCTGCAACCCCCGGGTTCCTGAAATGGCGAACCCGGGCCCGGCGCGCCCTGCACGTCTTCTCGTGTCGCTTGGCATTGTAACTCCTGTCACCAAAGTCCTTGCCGCAAAACCTGCAGTCACGCCTGGATCTGGGGTTCCGGGCCCGGGTCGAGGTGGCCTGGGATGGCCGCCGAGGGGAAGAAGTGACCTGCGCGTGAGGGTCTTCGTTCTCCCAGCCCATGACGTGCTGGTCGAATTTGGATTTGAGGCGTTCTTGTACAGAAAAATCTTGGTCTGGCCAGAGCTGCTGAGTGTCAGTAACCAACAAGCAATCGAGGTAAATAAGCGCATACCGAAACATTAAGCAAATACTCTCGAATCTCATCAATATTCTTGAAACACCCTCGGTCGAGAAGCTTCTTCGCCGCAGACACGGCGTTCTGGCATCGGGCATCGCCCTGCAGGTGACTCTCCAGCGGCGCCAGCCGACCCATCATGCTGTTGATGACCACGCGGCTTTCCCCCTCTTCGTTGGACGCAAAGGGCACTTTGCTCAGTTGCTCGTCGAACAGCTGCAGGAGCGAATTCAAACTATCCGTCGTGGTCAATTTCCGGGGCGTCGTGGCAGCAACGCCGGCCGTCAAGTAAATCTCCTGGCTGGTGGAATACTGCTCTTGCACCGTCGAATCAGATACCTGCACGGCGGGCGGGCACTGAATGGGCGCAAAAAGCATCGGGGAAGAAGCCCCGTCTGCCGATTCGGTCATTCCAGCGAGATCGTCGCCGTGGAACTGGTCGAACATGGGCGAGGCGGGCGGCACGGGAGAAGGAAACGGCGTCTGCGAGCCCTGGAAGCCGCTGTCGCTGTAAACGGACGGCGTCGACGGTGCGTACTGAATGGGAAACCCGGACGGCCCGTAGCCCGGAGATGAAGGGACCTGGAGTTGGGCGGTGCTCATCTGCTCGGGGTGGGTGGAGACGGAAAGACGCCCGAAGTCACCGGTGAGGCCATCCGCCGAGGGAGAGACGCTTCGTTGGGAGAAGGCGGCAGACGGTGGGCCGAGGTGAGCAGCAGCGAGATGGAAATCCAGGTCGCTTTGCGTAAATGGGGTGTTGCCAGAGTGACTCATATGCGGTGTCGCTGTGAAGCGTCGGGGCTGGTCGCCGTCCAAACATGGCCAAATCTGGGTGACGACCATGTTAATAAATCGTTGTTCGTCTTCCTCAAACGTGCTCAAATGAGACTGATACTCTGTCTGCACTTCCAGCACCGACTTCTCCTTCAGTTCCATCAGGATCTGAGCAGCAACCAGGTTCAACGCCATCAAGCAAAACTTGCCCGAGGGGTCCGAGACGCCGCCGAGATGCATCAGCCTCTCCTTGTCGTCAAAGGCGTGGTCCTTGAAGCCTTCGACATCGCGGCAGTGCTCCATGACGCTCTCGAATAGCGGGATGGAGAGGGGTTGGGTTTTGCGCACCTCGTCCCAGGTGTTTCCCATGATCTTTTGCGCGTACTGCGCGGCGACGACTAGGCAGTCGCCATCCTGTGGATTTGGAACGTCCGGAGACAGGGCGAATGCGACACGGAGGCGCTGGAGGCTGGCGGCGAGGTGATGATCGGCAGCCGGCTTGGGCAGGAAAGGGGGATAGGCGTCGCAGTTCATGGTGTATGTTGATGTCTAGTCGGTGACCGGATGAATACACTTTTGTTTGAGGGGGATCGGTTGTATGGAGGCGTGTTTAAAAGGTGAAGCCTCTGGAAGCGTGTTGCTGGCAAACCGAGTGGGCATCCAGACCTCTTATACGAGTCCGATCTCCTTCGACTCCTCGTTTCGGTCAATGTGCACGTCGACATTGTTTCGCGTAAGAACTGACAGCAATGAGGCCCTTTATTATCCAAGCTATTCGTATGTACAAATGATATGTAGTTACCAATGCACGGAAGTAGGAGGCGGTGCACAAGAGGCATGGATCTGGAGAGTCCATTGGCTCTATTGAAGGCCCCCTTCCCCGCAAACTTGCTCCGAGCGAGCCTTCCGTTGCTCGCTCCAAGTGCTCGCTCCGAATCGCTCGTCATGCGATTCCTAGCGGCCGCTCCATGAGCAGGAAGATATTTTGTTCCCGAAATCCCGGTGGAATGTTTACCGACCTACCTACGTGGACACGCAGAACGGCAGTTGGGCTCGTTTTGGTTGGACAATTCTTTTGCGTGGTGTCTAACACTGTAGGTGCTTAGCCCTGACCGAGCTGCGAGATAACTCTCCGCCTCATTTTTTTGGCCTCACCCCATCCCGAGGGAGGTCGGAGTCGGTCATTTTCGAGTCCTCGACTCTCGGCGACATGAGTCCGATGGTAGGTACGTGGCGGTGTCTTGCTCACGTCACTAACGACGAGGGGTGCGGCATGAGTAAGTACTGTTCTTCTGTCTCCCAGGTCTTTCATGCTCCGTCTTCCCTGCTCCGACTTTCCCGCTCTGTCTTTCCAGCTCCCAGGTCTTCTACCCCTCCAAGGCTCCAAGCTTTCGTCTCCATCCCTCTCTCCGCCTCCATCACTCCCCACACTCCTTCAGTTCTCCGTGCTTGCTCACTCCCGGCGAGTGCGCAGCCATGGTGACATACAATACCCGGTGGAGGGGGGACGGGTAAATCATCCGGCGCTTCGTAATGGATATGAACATTGGGGATGGCGAGGCTTTGCGAGGTTCTAGAAGGAAAGGAGGGGCAATCGACAACACACACCCCCAAGGTAACGTCTGACGTGTGCCTCACTCAGGTTTAAAAGTGAGGCTCGCAGTTCAGGGGGGTCGAGGTACATTGCACAACGGGTCAGGCGTCTACAAGTGCGGGAGAGGACGGCCTCGTGTGAAGGGTCTTCGATTAGGCACGAAAGGTCCTGGAGACATTGCTGGATACATCGCTGCTGGGGAGCGATTGAGGACGGGATGGGATGGCTTTGCAAAAAAGCGGCGCCTTCTGCAGTTTGATGCTGATGGATGGATGGAGGCGTTTCCGCCACTCGTGAAGCGGCGCCGCCACCAGCAGCATCTTGAGTCTGGGATGGCGGCCGTTGGACCTCAATTGAAGATCCCCAACCTACTGTCAACGAGGCCTGTCTTGTGGACTGGTTGGCAGAAGGTGTGCGGTACGGATATGTACGAGTGCAGCAGTGTTGGGTGGTCTCGGCAAGCCACAACCCACCAGAGTGCATGAAGGGGGGCGGCCACACTCCCTGACAGAACAGCCGAGAGCCTTCAGTCCTTTTTCCAAGAACTTTTTTTGGTTTTAAGAGGCTCTGCTCTTGGAGTCATGTGAGCTCATGATGCTCCGTGATGTTATCCAAGATTGATGACATGGCCTCGGGATCTTCTGTGCCGAATGCCAAGGCCCGAGGCTGTCTTCCTGAAGGCGACACTGCCTCCTTCCAATCCTGTGTACTCGAAAACAGCCACAAAATAATTGAGAGTGGGAGCCTTGGAGACTGCCAGCCCCGTTAGCACGACTCATTAAGGCCCGACGATCCCATGCAGCAGGACGGATACTTGGCCCGACAGCGTCGGCCGTACCAAAGTTCCATCGGCCGTGAGATGTTCGCTTTTTGAAGAAGTCATGTGGGCAGTCGTATCTGCGAGACATTCGATAGCTGGCCGAAGCGATGTTGACCGAACGAAGGGATGTGGTGTTGGCATGATTTTGTTGATGGATGAGGCGGGTAGTTCAAGCAGTACGTACCGTTGGCACAGTGCGTAGTCGTGCTTCGTACATACTTCGCACAGGTCCGTCCAGGATCTCTAGCGCGGTGTGCACGGACCACTCGGACCGGGACGGGGGGGCACCAACGGGCGTTGGTCAACTGAAAACACCAAGAAGTTGACACCTTGAGGCAAAAGAAGCTGTGGAAATAGCTTCACTTTTTCAAATGCAACATCCCGCGTTACAACCTGCGCAATTGTCCAACGGCCCACGCAATCAGTCCTGTCTCGTAGCACCATCCCGCCTAGAAATTACATGAAGGTATGTACATACAGTACGAAAATAGACTATAAATATTACACTGCACAAGTGGTCATATTTGATAGAAAACCCAATAACCAGCTATATCCGTCATGCGCACGAGAAGATCCCATCAAGTATCGTATAAAGCATCATAGTCCCTTTCCTTTTCCCATGCATTTCCTCCGGTCTAAGAACGCCTGCCTTGAGGAACTCCCAGACAATTATCCAAACTTGGCGAGTCGCACATCTCGGCGCCGCTGAGAGTCGCACCCTTGAGTTATGCCTCGCTCGCGTTAATGTTCGCTCGGTGAAGATTAACCGACAGGTGCCAAAGTCCTTTGGGCTCGTCGCGGTCTCGCGCCTCTCGTTCCCGATCCGTGGAGAGCGTCAACATGTCTTCTCAGGTTGTATGTTCGATCGAAGGACCTCGAACAACGCTCACAAGTAAAAGGCCGCCTAAATATATATAGAATCAGCACGAATACTTGGTGACTGCTATCCCAGGTTCTACCAGTGAACTTACCCTATAGCTACACGCCTACTGGCGATGGCTCGGCGACCAGTCGAACGTCGAGAAGTACGGATACGTGGTGGACGAGGTGAGCACAATGCACTGCCTTGGTTTCCCTGGAAATTCATGACCCATTCTAAAAACTCGTCGTAAGTCGTTTCGTCGAACACCTCCTATGACACAGTGTGAGAGTGGCAACTTATACGTTGTAGAATTGGGGATTGGCACCTGACCAAAGTGAACCATGTACAGCTTCACCTTGCAAACGCTCTTCAAATAGCCGAAGCTCACAAGCCTCTTAGTGACCTGGGCAATTGCCTGAAACGATTGATCTTTTTCTTGACTCTGGTCTAGAAACGGCTGGATGAAGCCGTCAAGAAGGTCGGCAATACAAGACTGCTCTTGCTGCAGGTACGCAAGAAGCGACGATTGGGAGTCCTTAGTGGTCAACCCACAGCCCGAGAGGGTGTATGGGAAATCCCCCAAGTGATGGAAGAGGTCGAAAAAGACCTTGGACATGTTCATGGTGCGGAGACTCTCTACCGATAGGGTTGACATGTGGCTTGCTGGCATTTGAGTGGTGAGGATTGGGGGGATTTGATCGGGCAATTCCCTGAGGAGAAAATCATCCAGGTCGACCAACCATGACCCAGTTGCAGCAGGGTCTTGCGCAGGGACAAGGTTGGCCGCCCCTGGTGACATTGGGGTAGCGACTCCCGGGTGGAGTTGATGAAACAAACCCACTGCTTCGGGCCACAGCCGTTGAGCGATGGCGAAGAAGGCGTCTCGCTCGCGTGGCTTAGACATGGCGTTGGACCAAGCGTGAACACCAACGAAGACGCCGTCGTTCTGGCGCCTTTCGTGGCTGTACACCTGGGTCGACACCGCGTGCGACAGGCATGTCAAAGCAAACCAGGACTTGAGGTCGTTTGGCACCGTGTCGGTCAAGATGCTTCGAAACGCGGACACGCCGGCGTCGCGAAGCCCAGCGGCATCACGGTACTGACTGCGGAGATGGGTGACTGCAGCGAGGTTGACCTCGGGGACCGAGCGACAAAACGCCGACCAAATGTCCTCGAGTGCAATTATTACATTGTGAAGGGTGCGCCAGTTGGATCGTTGTAAGTTGAAGGGCGAATTTGGGTCGCTGTTGGGGGGAGGATTTGCGGCGGTGAGGAAATGCAGGCCAGAGACGAGTCCGTCCAGCTCGGCAAGGGCTCTCGGGGGCTGAACGGCGTCGATGGCATGGGGCTGTATGACGCCTGTCATTTTTGAAAACCAAAAGGGTAATACAGTGCAGGTTTGTGGTATAAGGGGAAGGCCTATGCCAGAGATTGAGCCTGTCTGTCTTGTGAGTTTCGCTGGGATCCAGAGCGTTTTAATAAGCGTTCTAGTCTGTATTGAAACCCGAAACTGGGCGGACAGAAATTGTCTTGGCGTTTCCCGGGGTGCCCAATGCGCCACAATACGGATACAGCCCAGCCCTCCAATCCGTCCTAGTGCCGTGTAATCCTTTAGGGGTTATATCCGTACGTACGGATAGATGTATTATAATATTATATCCGTACTGTATCCGTATTTCAATTGAAGACCCGTTTTGCAACGGTTCCCTCAACTGTTCTTTCCGGGCTCATGTGCATAAGTATAGCGGCCTTATTACCCAGCATCATGAACGCTCAACTCTGTCTGTGGCTCGGCCCCCCCAAACTGCCAGTGCGTTTATGTCCATAGCAGAGTCTTGGGAGGCTGGGGTCTGACATCTTGGACGGGGGACTTATCTGCCCATGTTAGTGCCAAAAGCGCGCCGGTGTCTGTTCCAGATTGATGGCTGAAAGTTATACTAAGGCTTCTTAATTATGTGAGCTGTCCGTTTCAACGGAACAATAGCCGAACAACACGGAATGCTCTTGGGCATCACAGATACGGGACTGGGAAGCAAGAATATTTTAATGTCTGTAGAATACCTAATAATATAAATCTCAATATCGCCTCTTCTCTATTCGTATACCTATCTTCCCATCTATCTGGGTAAGGCAGGAAGCAATAAGGCACAAGTCAACAAAAAGTAAAAATGAAACGCTGTAGCCTCCCAAATTGGTACATGTTCGCCAAAGTAACGAAGAAAGCCCGTCATTGAACCAGATCATATCTGGCATGAGCCCGCGAGGGCTGTCTCTAACCCTTCTTTGAACGTATTGCAACAGTAGTAATCAACTCGTGTCCAATGTCACACTTCTCGCCGCGCACGCGGCACTTGCGGCTTTTCTGGTGTCGCTGAGCATTATACCTCCTCGAAAAGAGCTCCCCGCAGTGTATACACGGATATTTGCGTTTGGGTTCCGGGTTCGGCGAGGCCGGCACCTCTCTGCGATAGACTCTCACTCCGTTCTTCCAGCGAACGACCTGCCGATCGACGGCGAGCCTGAGGTCCGTTTCCACGGAGGGGTGGTAGTGCAGCGCGGACTAGAAAGAGTCGTTGTTACGTGTAAGCAACCTGTCCCCATGTAGGCCATGCCACGTACCGGAATGCATAGGATGCAGTTTCGAACCTCGTCGATGTTTGCGAAGCAGCCTCGCTCGAGATGTTTGCTCACTGCGGAAAGAATCTTTTGGCATTGGACATCCTTCTCAAACGTCTCCTCCAGGGGAGCCATGAATTGGTCCCTCATGTTCTTGATGGTCACTGGACTTTCCCTGTTTTGGTTGTGCTTGTAGGTCACTCCTCGCCCGGACAGGTCCCATAATGATTCGCCGAACCGCTCTAAAAACTCGACGAAGCTGTTCAGGTTATCCGTCAATCGCTTCTCTTGCTGCAGACTACTGCCGTTGACCGTCAGATCTGGCATCTGGATCGTCGGTTCGTAGCCAGGGAATGCAGGGCGCGTCGGGGGCGCTCCGCCAGTGAACAAGCCCCCCGCAAGCGCCATCTGTTGCGATATGCCCTGCGTTTGTGGCTTGGCCCGTCCCGGAGACAGGAGTGGCGCCGGCGATCTCACATATCCGTCGCTGTGGCCGTCGGCGTTGGACGGAGACGAGGCTCCGTGAGCAGAGCGCGCCGGGGCCGACGCGGACAGGAGCTGGGAGTTTACCTGGCCTTGGACGAACGAGGGCGTCGACGGCCTCGGGGGTATACTCGACCGTTCGTGCTGGTATTCGTAGTTTCGTTGAGACATGGGCTCCGGGACATAGCCGGGGGAATACCCCGGGTCCAGATCGAAGCCCTCGTGGCGCATCGCCGAGCTTCCAATGCCAGGCCCCGGTGGGATTCCGAAGCGCACCAGCCGAGTCAAATACGGCCACAGCTGTTTGAAGAAGATTGCAATGTCCGTCTTCTCCGCGACGGCAAACGTGTCCGACCACGACTCGTATGTGCCGCAGACGCCCTCGAGAGCCAGCTCGCCCTTCCTCAGCAGGTAGTGGGAAGCGATCTGCACCAGGACCATGAGGCAAAACTTCTTGGAAAAGTCTTCGAGCCCCTTTTCTCTCAGCAGCGTCTCGGCGGCGTCGAGCCCGTTTTCGAAGAAGTCTTCGGCGCTGTGGCACTTTGCCAGGACGTTTCTGAATTCCGTCGAGATGGTGCTCGCGTGCGTCTTCAAGCCGTTCCAGACCGTCTCCACGCTGCAACTGACGTATCGCGCCGCCGAGTCGAGGTTATCGTCTTCGGGCACGTCGTCCAGCGGCGGTAAGCTGCCGGACCAGGGGGCGTCGAGCATGTGGACGGCGGTGCGGAAGCCGTGGATCTTGGAGATGGTCATGACGATCGCAATGGTGCGCAAAATAATAAAAGAAGGCAAAGAGGTTGGGTTGAAACGGGGCAAACGTCGTTGTAGACTTGTTGTTGTGGAGGGCTAGGCGGCCAGGCCGGTGCTTATATATACCGAGCGTTCGTCCTGTATTTCCTGTCCACGACTCCAGGCTTTCAGGTCAACCTCACTTGATCCCACCCCCCTTGTTCACATCCCCTTTGTGACACAATGCCTTTTTAATCCTTGCGGGATGAGGCTCTGGGTGGTTTCTCGACAAGGACAAGCCGTCTCCCATTGCTATTTATCTCAGCCCCAGCCGGAGAACGGCTCCGCGACCACCACCCCGCCCCTGGCACTGCCACCAAGATGGACGAAAGCTCGGCGCGTTCCAAGACCTGGTTGGTTGATCTAGGGCCCGTCCGGCCTCTAGCGTACTCATAAACGGAGCGCGAGTAAATGCATCTACTCCGTCCGTGCTCTCCGTTTCTGCTCCGTGTGTGCTCCGTGTTCGCTCCATGTGGCAGAGTTGCACTCGAATCCGTGCTCCCAATAACTCTCGCGAGGGGTGTGTGGACCTGGAAGCGATGTGGAAAGCCCGTGATGAGCTCACATCCTTCGAGAGAGGATAGATGGCTTTCCCCTGATGCCAGCTTTGCAGTGGATCTCCGGGGTGAACCTTGAAGCCCTGCTCTGCCTTGGGAGGACGGAATCGGACCATTATGATGATAGTGAGCTCAAATGTTTGAATTGGCCCTCAGGTCGCCGACTTTGCGTAGAATCTCAGTGGCATGACGTGCCCAGGTACTTTCAGTAGGTGACACACTGGCTCGGCCACCTCAGCATTGAGCCGTGGCGAGAGCCCTATCTGTTGTCTAGAACCTAGACCACTCACTACTCTCCCTTACTCACGCTCTTTTTGTCTTTACCGCACCGAAGTTCCCATCAAGCGAGCTCCTGCCCGCTCCTGGTGTTCACTCCGTACTTCGCACAAGACGCGAAGGTGAGGCGTGGCGGGGTAAAGAGGAGGCGGGATGAGGCATTGACGGCGAGGAGCAAGACAGAGAAAGCTTGGGAAACAGACAGATCCGTGCACAACAAGACGATTGGGAGTTGAGGGGTTCATGTGTTCGTAAGCACACGTGGGTTTCCCTCCATCCCACTCAACTAACTCAATTCAATTCAATTCACGTCGATATTCTTTTGAGATAATTAATTTAATTTATTAAGTTGCTCTGAAGTTATTTAAGGCTGAACTTTAAGGGCCAGATATTTCCCCTATAGGAGAGGTCTGTTAGTCTGGACGGATAGATTCTATGAGATACCCCTCTAGCCCCTGTTCAATCCTGAAAGTTTCGGCCGCCCGTGTGACCTTCGACTATCTTCCTGCTGGCTCCCGTCAGAAAGTTGAGTTGAATTGGCTTGATTCAATCCGACCACGCGTCAACCCAACTCGGCCTACCCCTTTGTCATCTTCGCCAGCCTCTCGAGTTAAATTAAGTTATGCAGGGTGTTTCGGGTTACGAAGTCACGCGATACAGAAGGGGGATCGACCTCGTGAGCTTTGCTTTGCGCCATATCAAGCTCCAGAGGGATCTCGGGCGCAACCCGTCCGGGGAAATAGCACCTTCCACATTGACTCATTGCACCTGCATGTATCCTTAAGTTGGGTACTCGACATCTGCTCCCATCCAGAGCAGCGCATGCAGCACAAGCCTCAATGGGCGCGCACATGGTAACCGTTGGACCGCATTCTGTGTAAGAGGATACGACGTACAGGGGATTCTTCGATTAGGTAGGCACCTGCATTAACGCATCTAGATTCATTGTTCGTACACGCTCCAAAGCTGCGCCATTTCCTATGAGGAACCAGTTTGAGAGATCGCGTCTCGGCTCTCCAAGACCTCACCAGCAACTCGGCACGCCATAGACCTGCCTGCATCGAATGGTGCAGGGGCATCCCTCCCGTCCGTCGAAATCAAGAAAAGTGCCGTCTCCATGACCCCAGAAAACGAGGCGAGCCGTGTCGCACTTTTGTGGGTGTCTCACCCGCCTCAGAGGCTCAACCCACCCCGATGCATATGGCCCCCCTCCCGAAGAGGGCTTCCAGGTGGGTTTCAGTTGCGTGGCTGGCTCGCAATTGTTGAGAAAGCTTCAAAGAACATGTCGCAAAGTGTCCGTTATGCCATCGATATGATTAACAGAAGAGAGTGTGTCGGTTCAGCGAGGCCTCTCATTTAGGACCACGACATGGCCCGTTTCCCCCCATTTCCATCACAAAACGGCTCTCTCTCGGATCACGAATCCCAACATGCGGTCTATCGTCGTGGCAGTGTCTATCTCGTACAGTACGTATCTCGGCATCTACGCCCCGGTTGGGTTCATCGGGCTTCGTTGGAATAAGCTCCTCGAGGCTCGATGCCCGACATTGCCAACACCTACCAGAGCAGCATTTCTGCCTGGGGCCATGAGAGGACAGCATCTGGCCCACGAAATAATTAGGTTTGAGTAGTTTGAGCAGATTGCTGCAGCCCGTTTAAGTTATGTGTCAGTTGGAGCTGCGAGGAGCCAGAGAACTGACCATACAAACGGATATGATGGACTCTGGTGACAAGGTGGAATTCGATCCTGAGACTCCTCCCGAGACCGAAATAAGAATTTCTTCGAGGTAAAATCATGTGCAGAAATTGATGACCAAAACGACAGTACTGTACATCCTCCACGTAGGGGCTCCGATTGCTCATACTGAGGCTGAGTCAGCCTCCTAGTTCTCCATTCGTGTCGAGCTCAACGTGTCTCCTCAGTTCTAGTTCCGACCGGGCGACTTTTGGCAGTGTCTACAAGGGAAGCGCTTCCTACAATGAATACAGGAACCCGACTTGTCAGTCATGTGGCCAAGGTCCTTTGGCGCAAGGAGGCTTGGTGAGGGCCTTACCCTGTAGACGCCGTTTTGGTCACAGGTATGCTGATCATAGCTTGACCTCCTCCCTAGGCTGCCTTTGTATTCCGATGATGTACACCTCCGAATACCTAGGTAGTATATAACTATCAGGCAGATCCATCAAATGATGCAGAGACAAAGGGTTATGGGTGTGTGCGGCTGTGTGTGGCTGTGTGCCGGCTTTTCGGGACGTGCTAATCCGTACCGAGTACCATCATCCATGCACGTATAGGAAAACACGTAAGTGGACGTTCCTTGTGCGCGAACTAATAAGGTATCTATCCTAAAGTATGTAGGCGTACAAATACCTCAACGTTTTGTGATTTATTGTTGCGTTCCCTTCCTCTTGGGTTGCCTTCCGGAAAAGGCGACAATTTAACTCGCTTAACTCTGGTTGGACGGAGGGTTAGTTGCAAATTTGGGTGCAAAGTTGGATGAAGAGTACGATGGAGAGTTGGATCAAGAATTGAATGCAGAGTTACGTGGTGAGTTGCGAGACAGTTTTGCATTAATGTCTTGTTGAGTACCCGTCGGTTGTAGCCAATTAACAGCCCGTCTCGAGATGCTGACTCATCAGCGCAGCCGAAGGATCAGGCGTACACGTACATGTACAGGCAACCAACACCTGCCTGCACCTTCCTCGACTTCCTTCTTCATCTTACATCTTGCATCCTGCATTTCACATCTTCCCATCGAATTATTTCAATGAATTCAATGAATTCATCCAGCCTTGACCAGCAAAACATCCTCTCTATTCGTACACACTCGACATGCCGTTCCCCAAAGGCGATAAAAGCGACAGCGACATTGATGCTGTAATCATCGATCGTGACGACATCAGCAACTACAACCCAGAGCAGATTCTCCCCGAGGACCCCCAAACCATCCAGAAGATTCGGGCGTGGCTCCAGCCTACCTCGTACGACATCGGCGGCGGGGAGTACCGCAAGCACCTGGCTTCTCATGTCGCCGGCACCGGAGTATGGCTCACGTCGAGCTCTACTTATCAACAGTGGCTGAAGAGCGACGAACATGGACTGCTCTGGATCAAGGGCATTCCGGGCTCTGGAAAGTCCGTCATGGCAGCCAACCTGATCCATGAGATTGCCAAGGCAAACCCGGGCTGCCCGGTCTTGTACTTCTTCTTCCGCCAAATCATCGATGCCAACCACGAGCCCGAGGCTCTCTTGCGCGATTGGATGGACCAACTGCTGCAGTACAGCCCTCCTCTGCAGAAGCAGCTCAAGGCTTACGTGGAAGGCCACCGATCCCTTGATAGCATATCCATGGAAGACATGTGGAAGCATCTGAAGGTGGCCTTTGCCAACTTGCCCGGCAAAGTCTTTTGCGTGGCCGACGCCCTCGACGAAATGGATCGAGGCCACGATGCCTTCCTCCAGGCGCTCGGCGAGCTCGGCCAGTGGCGGCCTGGGAAAGCCAAGGTCATGATGACGAGTCGCCCGGTTGTGAGCGTGGAAGCGCCGCTCCGAAAGACTCCCTGTCTTCATCTCCGACTCCAGGAGAACCTGGTTGACGTGGACATCTCGACCTACGTGCGATTCGCCCTGTCACGCTCCGCCATCCCCGAGAGCCAGTGGCAAATTATCACCGATGCAGTGCCTGGCCGTGCCAACGGCTTGTTCCTCTACGCCAAGCTGGCGATGGACGCATTTCTTGAGCCCGGCGTCGACGTCGGACAAGTGCTGTCTCATCTTCCGGCAGACTTGAATGTCCTGTACACCGATCTCCTCAAGGAGCATGCGCATCGATCCGGAGTGGCAACAGACATTCAGCATCTGATCTTGCAGTCCGTCACCCATGCGACCCGTCCTCTGAGGCTCCTTGAGCTCGCCGAAATGATCCGGGTCAGCAATCCAGACGGATCAAAGCGAGACCTGAAGGCTACCAAGGAACTCATCAGGGCTGCGTGTGGACCACTCCTGGAAATTCTAGCAGACGAGACTGTTTCCGTCATCCACCATTCCTTTACCGAGTACCTCAAAGGCACTACAAGATCCGAGGACGCTTCTGGATATCCGATTCTCCAGATGGGACCGACACATGCCCAACTCGCCGTGGCATGTCTGCGCTACTTGCAAGCCGGGTGTTCGGACACCGCCGATGTCAAATTGGATGAGGAGGAGGACGATGACGACGAAGAGGATGATGGCAGCGATTGCGTTTCATTCTATTCGATGAGTGATTTCGGCGGCGTTCCGGAGCCAGAGGTCCAGATGAGACTCAAGCATCCCTTCTTCGACTATGCTGCGAGCAATTGGCACCGTCACGTCAACCGATCCGATGTTGCCGGGTATGATCAAACGGAACTGAACACCGAGATTAGCCGGTTCTTGGACAACGACAGGAGCATGACGGCGTCGCTTCGAAATACGAAGCGAGACCGGAAGATGGTTTCCGGACGCGCTGCGCACATTGATGTGGCTGCTAGCAACGGTCTGACCTCATATGTCAAGGAGCTCGTCAAAGACATGGCGGATGCAGGCGATATTCTTAGCAAATCACCGCTGTAAGTTCTCACCGCGTCGAGTTGGCAATAGAAGGCACGGCTAACTTGAGACTCTAGTTGGGGAGCTGCTAGGGGAGGCCATGCGGCAGTCATTCGAGAACTGATCGCGGCCGGGGCGGACCCGGACGGAGCCGACACTGCAAACGGACTCCATGCTCTGCACTTGGCAGCTCAAGCAAACCAACACGAGGCTGTGCGGGTGCTGTTGGAGGCGGGCGTCGATCCCCTCACGCCAAAGACACGTGAGAATCCTGGACGTAGGTGTGGAAACGCGCCTAGGACCACAGGCCACTCGCCTCTCATGTATGCTTGCCACAACGGCCACTTGGAGGCGGTAGAAGCCTTCCTCCCTTTCCTCGAACTCGAGGACGTCCATCGAGCCTTGTCGTGGGCAGCCGATTACGGAAGAGGCAAAGTGGTGGCACGCATCCTTCAGCATCCCGGCGTGGACGTCAATGCCAAAGTCCGCGGCGACACAGCCCTGTTCCGAGCCTGTGGCAACAATCCCGATGTCGGCACAGTCAAGGCTCTTCTCGACGCTGGCGCCGATCCCAACTTGACTTGTAAAGATACTGGAGACGAATTCGGCCGCATATGGGGGATGAGACTCATGAGTTCTGGCCAACCAAAACCCGCCGAGTGGATGAATTGCATGCATCAGCTTTGCGGCCTGGGAAGCAGAGCAAGGCGTCTAGATGAATTACACCCTGAAGCTGCGCACAGCATCTTCCTCCTGCTCATCGGGGCCGGCGCCGACATTCGCAAGCCCAGTCCGACCGGCCTCACGGCACTACACGGCGCAGTTGGTTCATCAGTTCTGACGAGGCTGCTCCTCGATGCTGGAGCCGATGCGAACGCCACGACTTCTTCGGGAGCCACTCCCTTGCATCGAGTTAGGACTGTCGATCCCATGGTTCTTCTCGTCGAGCAGGGTCATGCCAAGCTGGACCCCGTACAGGACGATGGCAAAACGCCGCTTCTCTGCATGCTGGATACGTTCTATACAGAAACCGTTCTCAAGTTCCTGGACTACGGGCCCAACTGCAACGTACTGGACAAAGACGGCAACGGACCACTTCACATCTCGCTCAAACAGTCGACTTCACACTTGGAAATCACAAAGGGCCTCCTCAAGGGTGGCGCCGACCCAAACCTGAGGAACCGCAACGGGCTCACTCCTTTGCACTGTCTACGCGTCGGCGAGAGAGACGCCATGAAAATGGCCGACGTACTCCTCGAAGCGGGCGCAGACATTGATGCAGTGGACAGAGAAGGAAGGACGCTGCTGTTCCGGCAGATTGGAGGGACCGGACATTGCTCGGTTCTGGAGAAGCACCAAGAAATCAGAGACCTGATGGATCGAGGAGCCTCGATATTCGCCCGCGACTTCAAGGGCCGCACATGTTTCCACGAGGCCGTCCGAGTGCACGAGACGGAGCGGAGATTTGGCCAGGACCCCAACAACACCAAGTTCCATTTTCTGCTTCGTCAAGGCCTCGACCTCAAGGCAGTTGACTATAGCGGAAACGGCCTTGTCCACGAACTTGTGCTACGCGCAGACATCTTCCGCTACGGCGGTCCGAAACTGTTTTCCTTTGTAGAAGAGCTTGCCAGCCTTGGCTTGGACCTGGAACAGACAAATCATGCCGGGCAGACACCGCTACACCTCTTGTGCACTACCAGCTCGGAAAGTCTAGGCTTCATGAAAGGCGATGGAGCGCCCATCGATAGGCTGATTGGGCACACCAAGAACCTCAACGCCGCAGACCACGACGGCGTCACGCCTCTGCACATTGCTGCGGCCTGCGGAGAGGTATACACGAAGAAGCTCCTCGATGCTGGTGCCGATGCTACCGTTTGTACGCACGAGGGACTGACCCCTCTTCACTTTGCAGCCCGATGCAGAGAAAGCAACGTCGTAGGCCTGCTCCTGGATGCACTGAGACGGAAGCAAGGCGTGACCGACACATCGACGGCCGTGGAGGGGGTAGACGCCTCGGCTTTCCTCTCCGGAGGCAGAAAGTCGACGCCCATCACGCCGCTTTACTACGCTTGTCGGTCAGGACGACCAGAAACGGTGGCTCTCTTGCTTGAGGCGGGCGCTGATGCCACGCCCGGAAATCTATTGCAGGCCGTCTTCGAATTCGAAGAAGAGGACGCCCTCTGGAGGCCCTGGGAGTCAGACACGCGGGAGGATCTTTGCAAATCCTCAAAGGGGATCCCCTCCAAGCTGGAGGACTCGTGCCGCCCTAAGAAGGCGAGCGTTCGATGGCCCCATGAAGTGGCGGCAGACGACACGACCAGGCTCGAGGAGATACTGCAAATGCTTGTCCAACATGGGCTGGATCTTGGACGCGAACTTTTGGGCAACGAGTCAAACGGCTCCATTATCCGCCGGGCAGACAGGCGTAGAAGAGACTACACGGCATCATGCTTGAGGGTCGAGCTCAACAAGTTGGGGGATACGCCGGCGAAGAAACGCCGGGTTGGATCCATCCGTGATGGCCTGCACCAGTCTCTGAGGGCTGCTTCGGAGCAGACGCTGCGGGACTACGCATGCTTTGTACGCGGAGACCCCAACGAATACGAGTTTATCCAACTGCTCGTCCGGAAGGATTATCATCTCGTCGAAGAGCTTCCTCGATTGCAGGTCGAGTTCCTGCCCTTGGCGGCTCTCAAGCGTGACAAGTCCAACATGAGCATACTCGTACGGCTTGGGTTTGCTTCCCTCGTCGACAAGATTGGCGCCTTTGCGGCCGAGTCGAAGCTCCAGGAGGGCAAGTGGCACGCGTTTGGTGACAAGACGCAGCCCGGCCTCTGGCTAGCACGTAGTTATGTTGGGGATGGAGACTCTGAAGAGGAGAAGGGGTTCAACCCGGTGCCTTTTCTTCTCGAGGCCGTGAGGCGAGAGCTGCCCAACATGGACGTGGTCCGGTTGCTGGTGGAGAAGTTCAGAGTCGACGTCAACGAGATACGCTACGAGTTGGAGCATGGAGAGATGGTACCGTCCGACTCGGCCCTCTTCTCAGTGGCCCGCGGAAAGGCGTGGTGGCATGTTCGCCAAGCGCTTCCGTATCTGCTCGAGCACGGAGCAGACGTACACGCGCGGAACGGCAGTGGGCAGACGCCTCTCCACGTCTCCCTCCTGGCGGACGGAACCCATCTCGGTTCCTTCTACAGAGAGGCAGCCAAGCTGCTCGTCGAGGCCGGAGCGGATGTCAACGCGAGAGACAACAACATGGATAGTTGTCTCGCCTTTGCGCAACACGACGTGGGCATGATCCGGCTGCTCAAGGCCCACGGGGCAACAGTGACGGCCGAGGCCATCCTCGGAGCCATCGAAGCCAAGAACGTCAAGGTTCTCCGAGAGCTCCTGGCGGGGGGAATCGACGCAAACATGCGGCCCGACAAGCGGGTTGAAGACGAGGGAGACGCATCCAAGAAGAAGAAGAAGCGAGGCCGAACCTTTACAGGAGGGCTGCGAGCGAACTTGGACCGACACGAAGAGTATCCCCTCTATCGTGCTGCAAGGGCAGTCTCGAGGCCGAAGAAGGCGACTCCGGCGGAAATCAAGCAAACGGAGAAGGATACGGAGTTGGTTCGAGCGCTGCTGGACCACGGCGCCGATCCATTTGCAAAGTTCCTGAGGGAGGAAGATCAGGAACGGGGACACATGACGTGGAATGCAACCTCGGTGGCCGAAACTCCTTCCATCGAGGTGCCAGCGGGTTACCAAGAGTGCACGATAATGCACGAACTGTTGTTCCAGGGCAAGCTGGCGGATGACTTCCTCAGGCTACCCGGACTGGACGTCAACCATCGCGATGCAAAGGGCCGCAGCCTCCTCCACGTAGCTTGCGGTTGCTCCTACGGCCCAGACCACGTGCTCGGCCCAGACGAGGACCCGAGCAAGGGCCGAGGCGTCTTCCAGAGGCTGTTGGACATGGGGGCGGACATTGAGGCGCGAGACAACCACGGGCGAAACGTGTTGCATTGGATGCTCGGCAGCGGCCACGGCCACGACTATGAGGTATTCGCCAAGTCGCTGGCCACGGTGTTGGAAAAGGCACCGCACCTCGTCAACCAGGCCAACGCCAAGGGAGAGACGCCGCTGCACTGCGCCGTGAGGCGTGCCACGGGGAGAAATGCCGAAGTGGCCATGAAGCTGCTGGCGGCCGGGGCCGATCCTCTGGCTGTCGACCATCAGGGGGACGGAATGCTTCACCTGCTGGCCAAGAACCTCAATTCGGAGAACCGGCGAGAGTTCTTCCGCCACCTCGCGGCACAGGGCGTCGACGTGAACGGGCGTAACGCGCGGGGAGAGACGCCGCTGTTCCCCTTTTGCGTGCGGGCGAGGCGGTCGGCGAGGGACCGAGAGTTTGAGAACGACTTTGACAGCAACGGCAAAGAGACGATGCCCGAGGAGCCAGCTGTGCCGATGCTGCAGGAGCTGGGGGCCGACTTTTTCGTGCGAGATGCTAAAGGTCGTGGACTGTTGCACGTGGCGGCGCCAGGAGACTTGGATGTATTCACGAGGTTGATGGAGTTGGGGCTGGATGCCATGATGGAGGACAATGCTCACCAGACGCCCATTGACGTGGCGGCGGCGTGCGCGAATCATGAGGTGTTGGCTCTGTTTGAGAAGAAGGATTAGAGGATATAGAGATGATTTTGTTCGGGATATCACAAGACTAGTTGGGAGCTGGCTCCTAGTCGAGAATGATTGATGCAGTTATCTATGTTTGCATTAAGTCCTACTGATTAAACCTATTTTTGTAAACAGCCCAGGTCCGCATATCCCGTTCCCAGTCCCAACGCCCCCAACGCCTGCCGCCGTAGGTAGTGTAAGTGTATATATGTACATGTATTTCTCATCAATACAACAAGGACATCGGAGACTTTTCACGAAGACCCAGACCTCCTCATGGCGTGACCGGCCGAGTTGAACACCCACTTGTCCAAGTTGAGCAGGTCCTCGTCGGAAAAGACGAGAAAGAAGTACTTTAGCGTCTCGCCCATCCACCCGCTGGCCATGGCATCGACGTGCTTGATCTGCTCCTTGGTCACGTCTTCCACGGCGGCGTAGGCCTCCCCCGCGCGACTCACGTCCTTGACGGCGTCCCAGAGGTTCCACGCCAGGTCTCGCCACTCGTCGTTGCCCGTGACGCGGTACAGCGCGAAGACGGAGGACGCGGCCTCGGCGGATAGGGAGTAGGACCCTTCGCGCACGCGGAAGCCGGCGGGGCGGGAGCCGGAGTTGGGGCGGTACTCGCAGGGGTCGAGGTCCGGACAGGATTGGAGGAGGGAGGAAGAGGGCATCACGCGGTTGGGGAAGACGGAGTAGGCGTACGCGCAGGCGCGGGCGAGTTTGTCTCCGTAGACGACGTGTTCGTCGTGCGAGAAGAGTTTGCCGGCAATGGCGACGGTTGCTCCGGCCGCGCAGGAGGAGTGGTCCAGTTGGGCGTGGAAGTGTCGCGTGCTGGAGGACACGACCTCTGCTTGGCCGAGCATCAGGACGTCGGCTTCTTCGGGGAGGATGGGGCGGAAGAAGAGGTGTTGGATGAGGGGGGACACGGCCTCGCGGTACATTTCCGAGTAGATGGGTTCCTGGCCTTGGAGGAAGACGTGTTGGTCCACGAGGAGGCGGTATAGGGGCGCAGAGTCGGAGCCGAAGTTGAAGGTGTCGCCGTCGGTGCGGAAGCCGCTTTGTCGAGTGTCGACGTGCGTGGGCCAGAGACCGGGGATGAGGGTGCGGTTTTGGGAGGTGGAGAGGCGGTGCGAGATGCGGTTGACGACGTCGTAGTATTTTGGGTCGTCGGTCAGTTGCGAGAGGCGCGTGAATTCGAGCGTCATGCCGGCGAACCTGGCTACGCTGGATTGTGCTTCGGGACGGCCCTTTCCGTCTTTCAGGTCCTGGAAGGAGATGTGGTGCGGCGGGAGGTGGTCTTCGTTGTCCAAGGCGACGTACAGCAGGTCGCCCAGTTCGATGGCCTTTTTCAACAAGGCGTCCTCCTCGCTGAGTTCGTACGCCGCCAGCAGACCTCCGAGGTTCCTCGCCGTCGCATCCACCACGTCGAACCCTTCGCCCGCGGTGCGATTCCAGTCCATCTGGGCCACGTGCCGGACCGCCTCGTGGAACTCGTTCTCCATACCCATGAGCCACAGGGTATCCAACGCATCGATCAAGCTCGTCGCCCACCCATTCCGATTATCCGTCCCGGCCTTGCTCAGCGGCTTCAGCTCGTCCCTCCCCCAGGCGTACTGCTCGTAGGCGTACCACGACTTGCGAAACGCCCTGCGGACGTCGTCGCGGCGGTCCTCGACCGTGTCCTTTTGCTCGCCCTCGGGGGGACGGAAGAACTGGTGCTGGATGGTGGGGAGCTCGACGGGTTCGCCGCGGGGAGGGTACGTCATGTTCTCGCGGGGGATGGGGAAGCGGAGGGAGTGGTTTGCCCAGTCGTAGGATGTCGCGGAGAACTTGATGGTGGCGAATTTGGTGTAGAGGGGCACGTCCGAGACGTTTGTGAAGAGGCCGACGAGGATCATGATGGCGATGAGGAGGGCCATGATGGCCCGGTACGGGTTGAATGGTAGTCCGACGCCCATGGTGAAGGTCATTTAGGGGGGCATGAATAAGGAGAGGGGG